>JAVUPR010000465.1:7152500-7334736 GCA_036785695.1 Gentiana straminea
GACATGGATCCTCTAAGCATGACATGATATCTAAGGGACCAAAACACATGGACCTTAAATATCAATTACTGAAGCAAGATGTTAGAAGATAATTGTTTGTCTTTAAACACAAATTGACAAATCTTATGGTTGCAGACATATTTACGAAAGGACTACCCCAAGACATAACAGAGAGACACTGAAAGAATGAGTCTTGAGGATAGCTCCTAATTATCATGTTCTGCTATTTATTTTGTACTTATGTTTGACATATGTTGAGCTCTTAATGTTAATCTTCTACATTCATTATTGTTTTCTGTTTTCCATTGTGTACACCTTAAGAATGGATTTATTAAAATAGAAATTGTCTCTTGCAAAGACATAATGGGCCCATTTATGTAATCTCCGCTTATGGTCTAGTTAAGACGGTTGTCAATGTTGTGGTACATAGAAGGAAGCATGTTGCAGAATGATGTGTAACCGCTATGACTCCCATTGACAGCTAGATTAATGATGACACTTATGCTAACCGAATAAAAGAAATGTTTAGCATATAACGTGCGTCTTATGATCCTTGAAAGGAAAACACTGATGAATGTTCCTATCGACCAAGTGGGAGAATGTAAGAAAAATTATGTCGTGGCTTTTATAGAGGCTCGATTAATTTCCTTCCCCGTAATAGTGTCTTATAGGAAATTCGTTTTCCCTAGGAAATATGCTATTTATTATTTATTGGTTATTTAAAAGGAGTTTTAATCCGATTAAAACTCGGCTTTGATGGACGGCCGATATTAAAGCTAAAACCTAGATCATTCGGATTTCGGCCCTCTCTCCGCCTATAAAAGCAATGCTTTATTCCATCATAAAGATACGAAAGTTAAAACCAACACATAACGGTTGTAGGCGAGGAGAGAGATGTCGGAATCCTCTCTTCAAGACGGCAACAACGGAGACGTAGTCGAGTAACGATGGATGTAGGGAAACGATTCTGGTGATTTCCTCCGCTATTAAGGTACTCTGTATTTATCGTTAATTTACACATCTTTCCTTCTTGTGTTATCATTACGCAGAGATCATACTAATCTGTTGTGTATCGTTTCAATTCTAACAGATGTCCCAAACGAACCGCTTTCCTCCTTGTATCATCCTTACGTTAAGATCAAAGTATTCTTCTCTGCATCGTTCTAATTTTATCGGATGCATATCCACGAATTAAACAACCTCTTAATCTCCTCTTGGAAAGGAATATTCTTAAAAATTTGTTCTCCAATGCATGTGGATCTAAAAGAAAGTTGTGTGCACAATTCCATACGTACGTGGCTTTTATCCAATCCATATCTTACCCTATGCTATGTTATATACCTTTGGCTTTTCTTTTCTTTTCTTTTCATTATGATCCTTCGTACTACATTTTATTCCCCACTCTCTCACTCATTTACATTTTATAAAATTAAAAAATTAAAAAATTGAGCCATAAATGAAAATAATTTCATTGTCCCGCCTCTAAAGATTTGTGAATGATGTAAATCGAATTCTGATATACCATTGATTTTGTTTGTACATGTTTTTTCTTTTAATGAGAGAAGACGAGACATAAAATCAATATTTTATGCACACAAAATCGATACATGAATTAGTTTTAAGATATTTTTTTTTTTTTTTTTTTTTTTTTTTATGTGTAGTTGCTTGACGTACAAAGAACATGGCAACTAGCAAAACATTTCACATGAAAAGAAATCTACAATTCCCATGTTGATGCTACAAAATGGCAGCCTAATTTCCCCAAGTGATAAAGCATACAATAATAGACAAAAAAATAAAAAAAAATTTAAAAAAAAAAAAAAATCTAAGGCTTGAGCCCTTCTGGAGGATAGGAAAAATTCAGAAATTTATAGTTGTTATGGTCCCTAATGTGTGTACGGCTTTTGTACAAATCTTTTCTGGCTAGATTTGGGGGTACCACATTTACCTGCACAAGAAAATTGGAGATTAAATATCATCAACACATTTGGTTAAGGTCGCTAATGTTTGCACAATAAAAAAAAAAAATCGTATTTCAGGCCGGATTCGACTTTAGAAAATTCGAAAATGGATGTTCGATCTTTATAAAGTCGAGTGTTTTGTTTACGTTCAACTTTCTAAGGGTCAAATATCACTGGGGTGTCGATAACAATTGTATTTCGATGAAATAAGAATTCGAATATGAATTCAGAAATTCAGAAATTTATAGTTGTTATATGGTCCCTAATATGTGTACGGCTTTTTGTACAAATCTTTTCTAGCTAGATTTGGGGGTACCACATTTTGGATCAGGATCCCCGACGCTACACACAGTGCGGTACAAAGTGTTGTGCACCGTTTTTGTTGGAATTTTCGACGGATCCGTTGAAATTTTGATATATATATATATATATATATATATATATTTTTTTTTTTTTTTTAATTTGCTTCACTCTCTTTCTGTTGAAAATTCCGACGGAAACGGTGCACAGCACTTTGTGCCGCACTGTGTGTACCATCGGGGATCCGCTCCCCCATAGCACAAGGAAAATGGAGATTAAATATCATCAACACATTTCGTTAAGGGCGCTATTGTTTGCACGACAAAAAAATCGTATTTCAGGCAGGATTTGACTTCTGAAACATCGAAAATGGGTGTTCGGTGTTTATAAAGTCGAGTGTTTTGTTTACGTTCGACTTTTTAGGGGTCGAATATCACTGGGGTGTCAATAACAACCGTCTTTCATTAAATATGTAGAGAGGAAAATGCTCATTGGCACAACATTTTGTGTCATAACGATTCACGTAACACATTTTTACATCGTTCATCATGTATTGGTACTCATCGTTTTGATATTAGGGCAGAGAGTAATATTTTCATAACAATTGACACAATACATTGTTATAACATTGATAATGATTTAAGACTCATTAATTGATACGAGGGCCCTCGATAATCAAGTTTGTAAAAATGTGTTGTGTCAATTAATATGAAACAACTGTTGTGGCGGTGGGTGGTAGCACTACCCGATATGAGGCATACCATAATCAATGTGTATAAATTTGTTGTGTTATAACCCTTGTGGTGATAGAACTACCCATACATAAGAGACATACCGTGGAAATATTATGGTTAATATTACATAATATTTCATTAAACACGTTACATTGTAACATGTTACTTATGTATCAAAGAGACATATTAATTGTATTAAATAAACAATTAATATGTCCTAAAAAATAAAAAAGAACTATCTTTTGTCCTATTATGTAATAGCTATATACGTAGCCGTAGCCGGCTCTAATTCTTTTACTTTACTAAATTGTAGGATCTCTCTTCGTATCTATTTATACTCATTCTTTCAACATGAATAAACAAGTTGAAGTTTACTCAAGTATAATTTACTTTCTCAAACTCTCTTCACATACCCATGATCATTTTGATTTGATTAGATTGGTTCGTTAGGGAAATAATTATTATGAGATAATATATTAATTTGGTCAAAATTATATATATCGTATCATATATCACGGCTGCCTCTAATATGTATAAAATTGATGGACCGGATCAGACGGACCAGCGGCAGACCCATGATTTTTTCTCTTCGGTGGGTCAAATTATCACTAAAATATCATAGCGAAGTAATAGTAAGGCTATGATTTTTTTATGCAGCAGATTTAACTCAATATAGTTTGTCGAATTTGAGAGAGAGTCTACTCTCCCGGCGATTTCTAGGGTTTATAGCCGATTTCGATTAACTTTGCTCAATCAATGCATTCCACCAAACGTTTTCAAGAAAATTTATTGCAATCGATCAATCCCACCTACTCGCAACAAATTCACTGATTTTTTCTAGGGTCAATTTGATCCATTCTACCCCCGTAATGGAGAAGAACACAAACGGCGTCGCCTTCTTCAAGGTCGATTTTATTGGTGTTCATTAATTGAAGCTGAATCGTCAATAAAGTAGCTCGTATATAATAGAAGATAAAATTCAAAGAGATGTGGATTGTTGTCAAAAAAAAAAAAAAAAAAAAAAAAGAAGATAAAGTTGATTTTAGATAAATAGTTTGAATAAAAGATTATTATATTATATTTAAATCACATTAGGATAAAATAATAGTTTTAAATAAATGTATATATCTTATTTATTTCCTATATAAAGGAGTGGACATTATATGAATTATTAATCAATCCAATAAAACAAAACAACATCAGTTCATGCTCCTCATGCATTCTGATTTCTTTAGTAGATGATTTAGCTCCGATTAATGCAGTTGCAGCACCAGTTATTGGGTGTTCCGAATGCTGCTGCTCACAACAACAAAAAAAAAAAAAAAAAAAAACCCCAATAACCAGCTAAAAAAATCATAACCAACTTAATTGTGTCATAGCCTTGAGGTAGGCCGGTACCATTATCCCATGTTAAAATTATGTCCATTTTAATGCATACATAAAACCCATATATATATATATATCTTCACAAGGGATGGAAGTAATAGTACCTTTGATGCCATAAAGCTAAAAAACTAGCTATATATATATATATATATATATATATAAAAAGTAGAAGAATAAAAGCTCGCTCGCTCACTTGAAGTATTAACAAGAACATAGAGAGATACAAAAACCATACAAATTTCAAGAAGTAGCCACCCACATGGGCTCCCAATTGCTTAGTCCCTTGTTACATTCTTTGCACCTAACAAACCTCCTAAACTTCTCCTTCATCATATTATTCTCCACCTCAACATCATAGCTAACAACTTCTTTGCTCATTACCAGCTTACATTTTTCATCATCGTCGTCGTCATCGTCATCATCATCGTCGTCGACATCTTTATTTTGACTCTCCCCGTTCAACGGCATTTCAATTTCTTCTTCATCTTCTTCTTCTTCTTCTTCTTCACGTGGGCTCACCTGGACCTCTTCTGATTGGCTCACTTCAACATCATGATCAACGTTAGTCTCGAAATCATTGAAAAGCCTTAATCGAAGGCGCCCATCGCTTCGATCCGCGACGAAACAAGATTCTCGAGATGGGATCTCAACAGCTTTTGAAATCAATCTTCCACCTTCTCTAACACTCCTGATTTGAAGTGCCTTTTCACCACACATTGTAGTCAATGGAGGTGGAAATGCACTAAAAGACTTCACCTTTTTTATGGAATACGAATTCGAATATGATCCCTCCATTTTTTTCTCACTCGTCTCCTTTTCTTCATCTTCTTTTCTTGATGAATTTGATGAAAAGGACAGAATGTTGCTATCAAACATCATGAAACTCCCTGTTTCACAACCAAGATTCTCAGTGCATAATTGAAGGGATTTTTCACTTAATCTTGATGATGCAGACTTGGACATTGTGTGTACATACACATTTTCTTTGTCCATTGTTTCTTTTGGGGTTGAAGAAATGTTTGTGAGATATTGTAGAAAACTTTTGCTGCCACACTCTGTATTTGAAGAAATGTTCTTGATTTTTAGCTGGTTATAGGGTTCATCTCTGTTTGGTGCAGAGACTTTGAGCTTTAGAACTTTTGATGACTCCATGAATTGTGATTCATAACAAGTTTGAATCATGGTTGACATGATGAAAATGTATAAATTATAGTATATGTTTTTCTTAAAGGATGGATATTTAGTAAGAAGTAAGGTTGTATGTGAAGAAGAGAGAGACTGAATGAATGAAGGATAACTTGAGAGGTGGGTGTGAATTTGTAGAGCCAAAAAGGTTCCATAGAACTATTTTTAAAAAAAATGGTAAAAAAAAGGTGCCATAGAACTTTGTAAAGAAAAATGAACAACAAAAGTGCAAGAGAATTTTAGCATTTAAAAAAAAAGATTAATAATACTCCATTATTATAATAATTCTGTTACTACGAATATGTAGCATCTCATATCAAAAAATTGAAATAAGATTAATGATATATAAGTTTGAAACATAATGAAATTGGTACCATGTGTTAACCATTTTTAGACAAAACGTGGACGGTCTTTCTCATTATTTTACCAAAGGATGACGAGTAGTTATTGGATCAATTATATCTTAAGTAATGTCCTGCTAGGCTCGAGTTTTGGAACGTTACAAGTTGTATCAGAACCGAGACAGTGTTTTCCACCTCTAAAATCATCTGATAAGAAATATTAATAGATATTACTTAAATCATAATCAATAGCAATAAAAAAAATATATAGTGACATTTGGAATTGATGTATTATTGCAGAGAAAAATGTGATGTTACTGCCACAAAACACAATTTTTCACCATTTATTATGATGAATGAGTTTTATTTCATGGGCAATTATAAAAAATGTATTGTATTATTTATTATAACAAAACTGTAGTCTTAATAGAATTTTCCTACCCAAAAAAAAAAAAAAAAAAAACCTACTAAAAAGTAAGCTATGGATGTCTAGTGTAAGTTAAGGGACTTGTGTGGAGGTCTTTTTTGCGCCACTTGGATAATGGAATTTTTAATACGTCATAAACACTACAAAATAGATTATTAATAAATTATTTAAAGGGTGTGTGAAAATGAAAATATTAATGTACAATTATTAATCCCTTTATTATTTGATTGGTGTAACATTAATTTTTTTTTTTTTTTTTTTTTTTTTGATTCTGACATTTTTCTTAGCTCGTACAAAGTTTTAATTTTATTTTATGACTTTTGCACAACGTGCGGGACATGTTAAGAAAAAATTAGATACTCCGATTTAATTTAGATCAACTTGTGGGGCCTTTCTTTTCATACAGATAATATAATATCTCATATAAATATTCTTTTTTAAAATTAAAAAAAAAAACTTTATTAATTCAAATCCACAACAAATGCGAAGAGTACTCATTAGAAGAAGAGTACTCCCCACGAGGTGACATCATCCGAAATCATGTTTAAATAGCAAATGTGCTGACACATTACCAGTATGCTTAACAAACGAAAAACTAAGAGAAACATATGATGATATACGAAGGACAAAGCACGAGAAGTCTTCCAAGACACCCGTAGGGGTTTGAGCACAAAATAAACAATCACTCTCAATTATAAGAGCATGGATCCAATGACGTATCATTTTGCTGTGAGTGGTGTTGTGGTGGTGTAAAAGAGGCAAAACGACGTCGTGCCTGGAATTTTTTTTTAAAAAAAATTGTTAAAAGCATCAAAATCACGTCGTTTTGGTGTTTAACACTTGCACAACAAAGGCCTTGAAATGTTTACACAGCAAAGGATCCCAATTCCAATTATAAGTGACGAGGGTTCCAAGCTCTGAGCCTCTTGTAGTGCCTAAAGAATAACCCACGTCTCGAAAATCTCCGGCCTTATCCCAAGGTCAAGATGATATGAGAAGGATGCTACAATCTAACCAATATTGTCTCGAAAAAGCAGACCGACACCCGAGCCATCCTCCGCCACAACCGCATATGTATTACACTTCAGCTGACCGGCCGGTGGCAAGCTCCAAACGACTAAATGCCCGACATGGCAACATCAGCAGAAGGGATGCTTACCCGAATTCTAGTGCCTTCGCCATGGAGGCAGCGACTAGCCTCCGCCGCAAGTACATTCGTATCATCTCATATTATTGTAGAGGATTTTCTTAAAATTGTTATATTATATGTGTGTGTATTTTTATAATTATGATTTTCCTTTAATGTTCTTATACATTTTGGAAAACTTCTCTACAATGATTGTATTTTAAATATTTTTTAAATGTATAGCTGGAAAGATGAAAATGGTTCATTATACATACAAATACATATTTATTTGCAACTAGTTAAAAAAGGTTGAAGAGCAACATACATTGTGCCACTCAAAAAAAAAAAAAACAACAACATACATGTGGCCTTTCATGTCACCACAAATTACCCAATTTGGATAGAAACTTGACTAGGAATAGGATGTTGTCATCATATTTGCTTACGTAATATTGGCCAGCCTAGATTTTCTGACGATTTTATAAAACATATAAACATCTATTCCTTTAATTATAAAACATATATAAAATTTAATTATAGGGTGATGTTATTAGGACAAGATGTCATAACGAGTAACACAATACTTTTACACATTTAGATATGGTGGTTCTCGGAGGATATCACTTCTTTCGGTTGCTTGGCACAAGACTGTCTGGCCGCATTCTAGATTTGTTCTGTTTTTTGTTTTTTTTCCCTTTATTAGGCATATCGGAATGTCTCATTGCATCTTTTAGAACGACATGCCCTTTTGATATATGATGTCACCTCTTTGGGTGCCTCGCCCTCAGCGGATGTTATCTCCACGTATTTGGCGGACTTGATTTAATAAACGTATTGTTTTCTAAAAAAAATATATGCTGATTGTAGATTAGAATCAATGATAAAAGAATATTTTATATCAATCGTTAAATCAGAATCGTTGTAATAGAATCAATTTTGTTTTGGATAATACATGGGTTGGTTTTCGAGCAATGATTCACAATCTGTCCCATCTAATTCAAAATCCACCTCATTTCTTGGTGGTAGTTGCAGGAATCATCCGGAAAAGCTGGAAAATCAGTGATGTTACATGTTAAAAGAGATAATTATACCTCTATTCTATTTCGTTTATATAAAAGATATCAAAAATAATCTGAATCGTATAATTTTAAAAAAAAAATTAAAATCCAACAAACCATAAACATATTATTTGTTGATAATGAATTATGCATTTTTATGTAAACCAAATAGTGTAAATTTATCAAATAATGCAAAACAATATGTTTGATGGAAAGTGTTTTTCATTGATTAATTTGAGGTATTGTACAATCATATATATACACATACAGAAAACCCTAGCTATACATATAGCCTTATACATTAAACGGTGATGATGGCAGACAGAGTATGGTGGGTATCACTGTTTCATGGGATCATACAACACCTTCGCTCTGCTTCCTTGCGGAGTTTTCTTATGAGGATGCTTGAAGAACATGGTACTCAGAATACGGCAAGGTTCGTGTGGCTTATGTGGGGGATCTGGAATGCGCGATGTTCTGCAGTTTTTTACGATCATGCGGTTTATGTCTCTGCATTATGCACGCGATCTCTAGCAGCTTCGGCAGAGTATATGGAGGCTCTGGCTGTAATAGATTTTTCAAAAAGGGCATCCTTGTCTTTTCACGAAAAATCTGAATAGTAGGTGTGGAATTAATGGAAAAAAAGGGGTAATAAGGATTTAATTAATTAATTGAGATTATAAAAGGAAAACTAATCCTAAATTAACCTAATTATAGTTCTACGTAAAAAGTCATATAAGAGTGGCACAAGTTTTGAAAAAAAGAAGAAGAGGAGAGGCTTTCGAATCTCTAGGCTAATCCGTTGATCGTTTCCACAGACTCTTCAAGGGAAAAGCGATCATCTCAAGGCAAGGAAGCTTTTGATACCGACAATCCCTAAATCCGTTAACGTAAGTTTTTCCCCCATCGTTCTTGGTGATTATGGTTTAATCACCATTGTTAAGGTTGAGTTTTTCTGAGTTAATTTTCATAGTGATCAGTTTTGGTTCGAATCGTTGTAGGTTCGGAGTTCTAAAGTTTAACCTTTTCAAGGTTTTGGTAGCGTGGATCGTAGTAGCTCGCAATTTAAGGTAACATGGTGTTCTTATCGTATGATTAAGGTGTTGTAAAGTTATAGAGCAATTTGTATGTTTATTTTCGTTGTTTATGATCTGTTTAAGTTGGAGTTTGGGGAGGAATTGGGTTGGAAATCGTATTTTAACAGTTGCAGATTTCTGGGAAAAACCCAGGCAAACGAGCGTTTGCACAAGAGCAAACGGGTGTTTGCGATCGTTACAATTCAAACGAGCGTTTGGGGTTTATGGACGAGCGTTTGAGGTTTTGACATTTGATACAGAATGTGGCCTTTTTCACGAACGGGCGTTTGGGGAGTAGTAAACGTTCGTTCACGGCAAATGTGCGTTTACAGGGTGTCGAACGTGCGTTTGACCTGTCTATTTCGTTTCTTTACTATTTTATCGTGTCAGCTTGGTTTCAGGCGTTATAAACATGTCCTTACTATTTAACTTATGTGACAAAGCCTTGAACAAGCTTTTGATGCGTTTAGTTCCGGCACCATATGGATTCCCTAAAAAGATGAAGTGTGGGACCGTCGAAAGCTTCGGATTTGCCTTGTGCTTCGATAAGCTAGGGTTTATCGATGTCTATGTATGTGCTAGGTTTTGTTAGAGTCTAGTGGTCTTAAGAAGAGGGAGTAGACTATAGGTGAGCCTTTTATGTGAATCAACTTAGGTGGCTAGTTAAACATCTAATCAAACGTATGTGTTAGATTAATAATATTAAACATCATGAAATGCTTGGTAAGGCATAGTACAATATCGCGATGTGTTCTCTGACTAGACAAAGTAGACTGTACCCACGCCGGTCAATCGATTGGCTAGACAAAGCGTCTGGTGCACTCTGCCGGTCATCACACTATCGGGACTCAGATATTCCCGGGGCTACTAGAGCGTGTCTCTAAGTAGGTTGCACCCAATTGTCCTAGTACATCCTATTGCTAGGCGTAGTGCCCTTGTTATTCATGATGTAACCAACTTGAGCTAAGCTAGATAACTTTGGAACCTCATGTTATGCTATGAACATAATATGATAGTTAGCTAGGGCTAATAATAGAATGAATTAATAAAAGACGGCGTTGCTTTTATTTCTTTATGAGACCGACGTTATACAATCTTCTACGCGTTACTAAGTACTTATGTACTTACCCTGTTACTTTATGTTTGTCTTTCTCTTTCCCCAAAGAAGATGAACAAGTTTCTAATGTTGATGAGTTCTTCGACGATGACGTGTGAGATGGAGCTCTCGAAGACTTAGTTTCTTTAGTTTTGGTTTCTTTCAATAAAGTTGTTGATTCAAGTTCAAACAATGTTGTCTTTCTTTTGGATTAGTACCGTTTGAGTTCTTTTGGATTTGAATGTTGGATGATTTAGTTTTCTTTATTAGATTTAGTTATCGCAGCATTGAAAACCGTGTGTTCGATCTTTTATCTTCCGAGTCGTTTTATTTTCCGCGTTGTTTTAGTTCTGATGTATGACGTAAGACTTACATATATTATTGAATTTATTTGATAATATTTGTGCCGAGCACTCTTTCCGGATAAGGACTCGGTGTCCGGGAACGGGGCGTTACACTGGCAGCCTTTCGAGTACAGACATCAGATCGCCAGTTACCGGATAGATGGATGAAACCTCTGACAAACGTGGTGAAAAGTAATGTGGATGCCTAAGTCACTGAAACGGGTGCGGGTGTTGGAGTTATCTTTCGGGACTCGGGTGGATCAGTACTTCACTCTTTTGCGCGAACCTGTGGAGTTTTTGGAGCTTAAGGCTGTTTTCATTGCTTTGGAATTCAACGGTGCATTTAGGAATTCAACGGCTCGAGGTGGAGAGTGATTGTTTGGCGTGCATCTCGCGACTTCGACGGCCAGGATAGGACCTCACAGCTCAAGGTTGTCTTCTTCAAGACTGTTTGGCCCTTGTGGCTAGTTTTGTGTCTGTTTTGTTTTCATTTGTTTGATGCGTAGGGAATGTTCTTGCACATCTTTTAGCTAGACATTGTTTGTTTGTTACTTCCCGCACTTTGTGGGGCTCCTCGCCCTCGAGTGATGTGCTATCCGTTTGTTTAGTGGATATTGCTTAATAAAATATTGGTTTTTCAAAAAAAATAAAATAATAATATCCTATTAGTGCAATTTAATGATGTAAGCTTTGTTTCTCAAAAAAAAAAAAAAAATGATGTAAGCTTTTTTTGTCCACGATTTTATAAAAGTTCTATCAACTCATTCTTATACTTCCTTCCAAAGTAAAGTTAAAGTTAATTAATATTCAAAGTGATGTTGCATACTTTCATATATATGGTTGGTTGATTCGACTCGGCTCGGTAGCTAAATCAACTCAAACTCGATTCTACAAAAATATTAAACGAGTGATACTCAAGCAATCCAACATACTACTCGGAAACAAGTTTGAAAATGTATTTATAAATGATAAATAAGCATATATGAATATTTTTAGACGTATACATACATATATACTATTATACATATGTATAATCTATTGTTGTTATGAATAAACTATTCTTTACTCCTTTAAAACTGTTTAATAACGGCTTGGAATGACATGTTTTTATTATTATTATACGATAATTTTTTTGAACTAAGTTTCACATCTATTAAACTTGATATAAAACTCAAACTCGATTCAAGAGTTTAAAACTTCCTTTAATCTCACTTCGAATAACTTATGCTTGAACTTGAACTCAACAACATTTTAAATTATTCGACTCGTTTAAAGAATTACTAAATTCAACTCGGCTTCTTTACGCTCCTAATCGGTTAGAAGCATTGATTATTCATTATTTTCTTTTTTTTTATAAATTTATTAAATCATTATTCTCTTTACCTTTTTTTTTTTTTTGAGGGAACATTATTCTCTTTACTTAAATAAAACAAAGGCCGGTGTCACAGTCCACAAATGGATTTGTATCACTTGCAATTAGAGCGGTACGGATTGCTTAAGCAGATTGCAAAACAAGTCATTTTCATTTCATGAATAATAATATATATATAATAAACCATAAAAAAAGTAATTATCAAAACCGGTGTGATACGATAAGTAACACAATATATTTTTATATAATTGATAATGATATACAAATTACGATAAAAATATGAAAATGTGTTTTATCAGTTAGTTAAAACACAGATAAAGTAATATTATTTATTTATAAAAAAAAATCACATATAGATGCTGTTTGAAAAGGAAAGAAAAAGTGGAATCATCATCTTCCACTAAAAGGAAAAATAGCCTTTTAAGTTTGTCGGATAGGTGTTAACCAATGAATAATAAATCTTTACAATTCTTTTCTGCGTTCTTTTTTTTTTTTTTTATGAGAAACTTTTCTGCGTTCTTTGCAATGCATCTTATTCATTTTTTATTTTATTTTTTTGTGAGGAAGAAAGCTCCAAAGCATACACCACTTAATTATGTGATTCTTTTTTTTTGCCATGGAGTCCTACCATTACAAGATGTTAAAATTGGTGAAGTATTGGTCAATATATTATATTATTATAACATAGTGTATTCTTTACATTAATTATAGGGTCTTTGTCTTCATATGCATAACTAAGTTGTAAAAGAACAAGTGTATTACCGTGACAGTCTTACATTTGAGTTGATATTTGAAATTTTGATTTTTTTTGGTTGACTTCTCTCGATAAAAAAAATGATGTACATGAAGTTCTAGATTATTGAGACATGACCATATATCGACCTATATTATCCACGAAAATCTAGGGACAATGCAATAATAACTATTTGTGTTTGCAACTCCATGAATTTTACAACGTAGGTCAGATATTTTTCAATGTACTTTGTCTTTTAAACAAATGTTTTTATAGACAAATTTATAAAACTAAATTCCATCAACCCTTATCTATCTATTGGTTTAATTATCTATTTTTGATATTTGTATGACATTTAGTTATGGCCACAATTACCCTATCTATATGTTGTGAAATTGAAATTGATTTTTATGTTCCTTCTTTTGTATCGATCTTGAATATAATCATCCAATTCATTTTTGGCCATTTCTTAAACATGAAGTTGTGAAAAACATGTTTTTTTTTAAAATTTCTTTTATAAAGTTGAAATCATTTTGATAATAAAGGGTATATAAATATGGACCAAAAGACCATCAAAGTTTGTGGCTTACGCAAGCAAGTCAACAAAGACCTATGCCCATTCTTTTTTGACCACTCTTTACACTAATGTGAATTAGTTTAAAAACAAACGGTGCAGATCATGTCACATTGCTTCAATCCACGTATAATGGGTTGCACCAAATAACTTCCTCTTATTCTCTTTATTATCGAATATTACAACAATCGTAAGAAAACTTAACAAAGTTTCACAAGTATCGTAAATGACAACCAATTACGAAGCTAGAAATTTAATTTTGGTAGGCTAACCGATCATACATGTATTGTCGGATGAGTTGTGTTGGATACAACAGAGTGCATGACAAAATGTAATAAAATATTGCATCGGGCTCATAGGATGATTAATTACATGGATATTTCGTGGTAAACAAGAGATGAATCAAAGCTTTTAAACAACATATATGAGCAGCTTACACCACAAATAAATGCAAGAGATGTTGAGACAATCCTTACGTTTTTTACAATGTTCAAGGAAATCAAGAAGAAGAAAAAGATTCATGTGGAAAAGAACAAAAAAAAATAACATATTGAAAGCTTAGACTAGAGTTTCTCGATAGAGATATTTTTTTTAATTTTATTTATTTTTTTTATTGTGCCTCACCATTAAACAACCGTATTATTTCCTCTTAATAGATTTATTAAAACTTGCTGGAACGTCTTTTGTAAGTTTTTTTCTAGTTTCCATTCATAAAAAGTAATATGTTAATTTTGTATCTTTTGATCATGTTACTTTTAGTCATTAATTATCCACAAAAGGAATATGGGGCATGATTTGCATTGCCATGGTTTATATTCATGTTTGCTTGATGATGCTGTTTAATTAATGACTTTGTGCTGCAGTGTAATGATCTTTGTGATATCAACCTGGTTTATGGCTAGATCAATGATTTTGCTACAAAACGTGTTCCAAGAATATTATGAATGACGTAGATATAGTAAAATAAGGTAAATTTACATTTAGATTTACAAGCTTGAAATATGTTGAAAATATACGTCCAACAACGTATAAGGTTAAAGTTTTTACCTCAAAAACTACCATGCATGTGATTTGACGTAAGTTCAAAACAATCGCATTTAATCAATGTGGAGTAAATAACAAATTCAACACGAAGTTCACATCGTGTTAGGTTTTATAGATTGTTGTCTTTAGTTAAGATTTTGGATTCAATTCCTCGAAATTCTCTTATGAATTCGACTTGTTAAATAACTTTAGATAAGATTTTTAGTATTGAGTAGAGTTAATCTCTATGGACACCATCCAAACAAAACTTCAAATTAATTAATCAAACTACTTGTATTCAAACACGAGACAATTGATTAAATTGTTTGGAGCGGCTCTTCTCACCGGCGGTCGGATTGCCTTGTCCGTTTCGTCCGCGTTTCCGTCAGTTATTTTCCCGGGTAAAAAAACACGAGACAATTAAAAAAAAATCAAAGGACTTGGTAAAGCATGTGGTTTGTCTTGAAGATAAGTTTTTGTGTTTTTGATAATGTGAGGGACTGTTGGGGCAAATTATATTCACTACTAATAGTCTTCCTACTCCTAAAACCCTCCATGAACCCTAATTGCATTGTGGGTTTAGCTTAGCTTAGCTGCGTTTGAAGATGGGAAAGAAGGAAAAAAGAGCCCGAGAAAAAGAAGCAGCTCCGAGCTCGTTAATCTTTTCTTCTAATGGCGATACTTCTCAGAGAACAGCAAAGAAAAAAAGACAAAGAAGTTAGACAACGAAGTAGTTTCAACACAAGCTCCCACCGTCTCCATCGCTGTTCCTGGTTCCATTATTCACAATTCTCAATCTTTAGAGCTAGCCACCAAGGTAATTATTTTTCCGTTTCATTACTCTATTTGTGTATTAGTAATTCAGAGCAAAAACATTAATACTTTCGGTTGCTGATTACGTTTCTTTGCACTATTTTGAAATGGGCTTTGCCTTTGACTGAATTCATCAAATTGGTTCTGTTGACATTCCTTTTTTTGCTCATCCTGCTAATTTTTTTCCCCTGGATTTGAACTGTGTGTCAGTTGGCAGGACAGATTGCTCGTGCAGCTACAATTTTCCGCGTAGATGAGGTTACTTTTTCTTTGCTATTTATTCTGACCCTTTGTTGTATATGTTTCAGAAAGTGTTTTGAAGCTACATTGATAGGAATTGAATATGGATTTATCTAAGACAATTATTATGTTATGTACTTGTCCTTGTTCTAGATAGGTGGTTGTGTTTGACAATGTGAGTACATCATTGAGTGAAGCAAGTGTGCTGAATGATGAGGATGATGAGCATGAAAGCGGTGCGGTTTTTCTTGCGAAGATTTTGAATTATCTAGAAACACCACAGTATTTGAGGAAGAGCCTCTTTCCAATGCATAACAGTTTAAGATTTGTGGTGAGAACCCCATTTCTCATCATTTTCATTTTATGGGCATGTTGATGTGATACTAAAGCAGAGCTTCCTGTTTCCAGGGTTTGCTGCCTCCTTTAGATGCTCCACATCATCTGCGCATGCACGAGTGGGCACCATATAGAGAAGGTTGTTTCAAATTAGTTCTGTTATTTATTTTTTTTACACAGAAACTAGTTCTGTTATTTAAACTTTATAAATAAGAAGGAAATTGATGGAGGGAACAGGGTAGTAAAGGGGAGGGATTTATGTCCACATAGGTTGATGAGGTATGGAATGAAATGCAAAAAATGCAGCAAGGTTGATTTTTAACTAAAGTTCTCTTCAAATGTTTGTGCTGTAAGAATGAATACAGCTGTGATGGTGGTAATCCATTTCTCTATATCATACAGCAGAGGGTTATCATAATTCCTTTGGCAGAGATTCAGTTCTTTCCTCCTTTACGTGCATCTCATATTTTTTCAACCAATTAACCAAATATAGAATTTTTCTCAGCACAATTTATTATGTCATGATCTTGCTTATTCCTGCATTGAAGTTTCTGGAGCATTATAATCTTAAATGAGTAGCCTATCTATGTTTGTGCTGGTAAAAATGTAGTACTCAACTCTATCCAAAACATGTTATTTTTGGCTATTATTGGAACCAAAGAGACAGTTCTCCATCTATATCATTTTCATGGTGGTTACTGTTACAGACAGAATCTGGTTTTACTGCTTTTGGGTTTAAAGTTCCATTGCTCCCAGTTTTGTAGACGCGGGTTTTCACTCATTTATGCTTTTTTCTATTCTTAAAATCAACAATTTAAGCATGCATTTTTTGGTCTTTGCTTATGCATAGTATGGCAAATGATGGCTTACACTTGATCTCTGAACCTCAGGTAAGTACTGTTGAAAATTTGGTTTGCTGATGCCATGACCTTACTCAATCCTTCATTTCATCAACTGTGTTTAAGGAGATTCAATTTCTCCAATCTTGAGGCTGAAGTACTGTACATCAATCTTGAGCGTGATAATCTCCATGTCATTTCTTAGGGATCTATTCATAGATTGTTTGGGGATTTAAGTCATTAGCAAGCTTAGTATCAGTGTTGCCATATCCTGTGTTTTTGGGCCTAAAAGAAATTCATACGGTAGTATCTAAATGCTCATATTTTGAAATTTATAGGCATCACCTTAAAAACCCAAGCTTCTGACCTTGGTGGAACGACAGTTGATGTGGGTCTCAGTAAGGTAACTTACTCCGAAAAATATAGTTTTGCTTTGTTATTTTGTAGTAAGGGGATTGTTCTGCGACTGTGATGCATATTTCTTGACGATAACACGAGTCATGCTTTTTTTTGTTTTTCCTTTTTTTACCTTTTAAGTGTTTAGTGTGGTATATGATCCGTGTGGCAGAAAATTGTAGTTGATCAGGCACTTGAGGCAGGAAAAAGAGTAACAGTGGCTATGGGCACAAATCGTAATCTGGATACAAGTAAGCGTTTCTCCTTTATATCTTAGTTTCAGTTTCTGAATATCTCGACAATGTCGTTGTTAAAGCTTGAATGCTGATTACTCTGATAAGAGTTTATGTTTTTCAACTTACATGTCATGGGTGATTCAACTGTAGTAGCTTCTGTTGGTTTCTCGGGATTAATTTTTTTAATAAAGAGATAATCAAGAGATTATGATTGTCCTTTCTTGTGTAACCCTCTCTGTAAATTTCCCCCTTATCCAAGGGATAGAAAGATACCATTATCTTCAGGTTCAACAGATCAAGTTTTTAACTTTCAGGTCTAACCTATCATGTTGTCCCATCTTCCAAACCTGTGGAAGAAGCCGGAATGTATTGGGGTTATAAAGTGCGATATGCTTCCAATATCAGTGGTGTGTTAAATGGCAGCCCATATGAGGTATGTTTTATTATTAACTTTTTCATAAAAGATACAGCCAATTTACTTGTAACAATAACATGAAAGTTGATGCTTTTTCCAGGGAGGATACGATTACCTGATTGGTACCTCAGAACATGGAGCTGTTGTAAAGTCTTCTGAACTTGTTCTACCATCGTTCAGGTATGCATTATTTATGCAAGAATTTGCCTTTTCAATGTCATAAGTTGATTGAATATATTTTATGTCATTTAACTGATCTTAGTTCATTTATGGTATACCTTTGGCTTTAGGCACCTATTAATTGCCTTTGGTGGACTTGCGGGGCTCGAAGAGTGTGTAGAAATAGACAATAATATGAAGGTATTGTGGAATATACCCTCTTTCAATTTACAGTATCTGCAACATGGAATATAGTTTGAGCACGGTACATCAAGATAGTGCACCAAATGTTCGCAGAACACTCGTAAAGTAAGCATACTTGATAAGTTTTCTGTGAACATTCGGTGCAATATTTCAGTGTATGTATTCACTCTTGGTTGTTACAACAATAATGAGCATAACATTTCACCGATAATTTGGGATTTCCTTTTACTTTTTATGATGAAACTGATAGTTGTACTTTGATTCTATAAAACAACAGGGAAAAAGCGTCAAAGACGTGTTTGATTTGTACTTGAATATATGTCCACATCAAGGAAGCAGAACTATACGAACAGAGGTACATTATTTGATGAAATCTTTGTAGCAATAATTTCGTCTTCTCGGCGTTCTCGCATGGTCTCTCTGCATCCACTTTTGATTGCTAATGTTTTTTTTTCCATGTATGTGGCAGGAAGCCGTCTTTATATGTATGCAGTATTTTCAAGAACCACTAGATCGTGCGTTGCAAAAATGATCATCTCAAAGTCTGCTTCTTTTCAGTCGTCAGATGTAAAACTCTCTGCTCGATCAGTTGTAAAGGCTTGAGGATGCAGAGGACATTAGTAAACATGAAGGTTCGTGTACTGGGCATAGACACTACATGGGCTGTCCTGGCTTTCAGGCAATCTTGTGGGACTAAAAAGTTAGTGGATTATTTATAGGATTGATATCACTTCTCGTTGTGTTAGAATGTATGAAAACATCTGTTGTGCATGTTTATTTTTTTTTAACATACTGTGTAAGAGAACCATAATTGCTAATTGTAAAAGTTTTTGCTTCAATTCTTTATGAGACCACTATGTTATCACAAGAATTCAATCATTTAAAAGTTGTTTTTATAGCTATAGAATCTGTTATCGCGATTAACCTTTTGAAAGTCGAGATTATATAGCTTAAAATTGACCTATTTATTAAAGGGCTGAATGAGTGTGACACCATAGCTAAACTCTGCCTACTAGGTAAGAGATGCACCCTTTCAAAAAAAAAGGTAAGAGATGCACCCTTTCAACTAAAGTTATAGAACTCCATGTGTTTGACCAAAAACTAAATGTTCAAAACATTTTGAGCATGTAGTTTAAACCAAGTTCTGAAAGATCCTATCATTAGGAATCTTATTGCAGCATGCTTTTATAGCAGTCCCTGTTCAAACTATTCTTGAAAAAACAATGATTGTGAGGGGGGGCATGAAAACTGATAAAAACAGAATAAATGTATAGGAACTCGGAGGGGTAATATTGTCCAAACAGCATCAATAGAATAGGAAATGCCTGCTGATATGTCACCACTCAGAATGTTAAATGGCAACAGAGAAGCCAACAATAACAGCTCACCAAAAGGTTCCCATCAAACTAAGCTAATTAGATGGTAACAATTCCAAGATTTTTAAGTCATAGCAAATCTTACCCCTAAAATCACTGCAACATAAAAGCAGCAATACAAAATGACCAGAAAAAAGAAAATAGTTCACAACTTCAACATTACAATCAATTCAAAGCAAAAGAAAAACATTCTATTCTGCATCATTGACGTCGAGGCTTTTGAGTTTAGATTCCAGATCATCATCACTACCTACACCTTCGCCCGCGGATTCCTTATCAGCGTCATCGTCATCATCATCATCTTCCCCTTCAGGGTCATTTTCATCAAGAGGTCCAAGCAAATCAAGACATTTCTTGAAGATTTCTTTCAAATCATCGATTCCTTCATCAGGTATAAAGTTCCCATTAAGGTTCAGCAACTTGAATTCGGGTTTCTGCACGACGGACTGAGCCAACCTCCTAGCCCCTGCTCTTCTTAACGAGTTGACACTCAAGTCAACTTCCACCAATTTTTCATGGCCTTCTTCAAGAACCTTACTTATCAGAATCGCACCGTCATCTTTAAGCTCATTCTCAGCTAAAGACAGCTTTTTTAGAAGAGGCTTTGTAGCTATGCAGGCAGCTAAAGCCGCAGCAGCTTCGGCGGTTATATCATTTCCAGCAATCTCCAACACTTCAAGCGAAGGGGAACTGTCCTTCAGTGCATTAGCAATCGCGATTGATCCCTCGTCTTCGAGATTAAGGTAGCTAAGATAGAGTTCTTGAAGGTTTTGACAGAGAGATAATGATTTACTTAAGGCGACACCAGCTTCAACGCCGAAAATGTTGTCTCTTAGATCAAGTTTTCTGAGGTTCTTGCATGTACCAAGTGCTTCAGACAAAGCAATCCCTCCCTCAGAACCTACTCGGGTGGAAGAACAACGAAAATCCTCCAACAAAGGAGAGCGTTTCACGATTGTCGATATAGATATGGCCCCCTCATCACCAGTCATGTTATTGTGAAATTGAAGGACTCGAAGCTTCTCGGTGGAAGGAACCAATTCACAGACGGCTGCTGCAGCTTCCTCTGAAATCCCGTCATTCATCAGATACAATTCCTCCAAGCTACTCTGTGACTGCAGGAGCTTCTCGAATGCCCTAACGCCCTTCTCTCCCAATGCATTATCTGAAATGTTTAAGAACTTCAAAACGGAACCTTCCAATGCAGATGAGAAGATGTTCATAACCTCAAGGGCCTCGACCTCTGATCTTCCTGCAACGAAATCTGATAGGTCAACTTCCTTAAGTTGATCCTTAATGGATGACAAAATAGGTGCTGCAACTCGGGCTGCACCTAAACCAAAGCTTCTGTTGCTAAAACATATCCTAGTGTACGAATTCCCGGGTCTTTCCAATGGACTCAGAAGTTCCTGAGCTTCTTCTGCTTCGATAAATGCTCTCTGGCCCTTTGAAATATCAAAAAAGGACTCATCTTGTAGAGAAATTTCCTTGGGTTTCTGAACCTCTACCTCCACTGCAGAGGATCCTTTTTTCAGAACATCCAAAATGAGCTTACTGCATTCCTTGGCATAAAGCTGAATCGCGGAACTTCCATCGCCGTCAGGCACCTTCTGATAATTCTGATCAGCTGTAGTGAAAGCTGCATCTTCGATTTGTTGGGCTTTCTTCATAGCCTCTTCTGTGCCCAGACTACCATACTTACGGGTGAACAAGGTAGGAGTAGAAAGGTTGTTAGTCATCCGTTCAACGATCATCTTTCGTGTATTTAGGCTAGGAGGCCAAAGTTTTACTGAAAAGGGTTGGTGTGAGATAGGTGTTGCTGTTTCCATGGCTAGCAAGTGTTTTACTCAAAAGGCTACATAAAAGTTAGAAATAACAAGTCAGAAAAAGAAGCATAAACTCATAAACTAAGGAAAAATATCAAGAGAGTGGAGTGAAAAAAACGAGTGCAAATGAAACCCATCACGTCAGCAAAAAGTAGAGGCGAACTTTTAATTTCAATTCATTTCCTTGGGTTTGTAATTTTTTTTCCTTTTTTCCTTTGTGTTTTCTTTTGAGCCTGTGCTTTCATACTTGTTCAACATTCAACTATGCAAAATGCACCCAAAGAAAAAACACTGCAGGACATCAATGTCAGATTGTCCTCATTGTTTAGTACAATTACAGTGAGGTTATCTTAACTAGACACATAGTTTGCCCGTTTTAAATTAAACGGAGACGGTCAAATGAACAAACATGATGATAACAAGCTGCCATTCCATTGCCAAAAGACAAATCAATGGTCATTTGATCTAGAAAACGTGTTACTAAAGAAACCACCAACAAAGTGAGAGAAAGAGAGAGAGTGTGTGTGTGTCAAGTCAGTAAGCATGACGGATAACAACCCCATATTTATGTCCGAAAGACAAAACATGCAGAATTGCTTATAATGAAATTCTCCTTTGCAGAGTACACTTTCAGATTAATGTAGATAATTATATGCATCCCTAGGTACAATAATGAATTTAGTAAACAACCATATTGCCATATTCAATAAGTTTTCTACCTTATTGCTACATCCAAAAGTAAAATCAACTCCAAACTACCGATCATAGAGCATAGAGCACCCCAGTTCCAGTCCTTACCTTATCACACATAAACCACTGGGAAAAAATAACAGCTTCCATAAACAGAAGTAAAAACCAAAATGAAATCGAGAAGGCTACTTTAGGTACCAATGCTGAAATACGAATGAGCTCCATTGTCATTACTCGGTTGACATTACTTCCACACACAAAAAGACAGATACATCGAATGTAACCAACCTTCTCTTTACACTTGCCCCCAAAACTGACACCACCATGTTGTAAAAGCCATGTTTTCTTTTCAACATAACTCGAAAAAATTATCACAAATTAAATTAGAGAACAAATGCAGTAAACATCTGCAAGTGGCGCTCAATGGGTGTCGATAACTGCCAGATAAAAGCTAAAAATAAACAAATCGAAAATCCCTCAAGCAAAAAACAACCAGTATCTCCTACAGCAGAGAACACCCAAAACTAAAGCAAGAAATAAATTACATGGATAAAGCTTCCACCTAACAAATCGACGCGAAAGAAACAGGCAACCAAATAAATGGAAACTTAGTATATCATTCAATGGAGTAAATCTCTGCAAATGCATAAAAGTAATTTGCCCATACAGTTAAGCAGGTAAGTTCGAAATGCAAAACCTAAAACCGCTAAAAAGAAAGAAGTTTAGAGCAAAAGAATTCACCTTTTTAGACCCTTTTCTTTGATCTTAGCTATGAGCGGCTGCCCTTTTGCTCCAAGTGGTCGGCAGGGAGAAATGAGGGAGCGGAGTGAGAGATCTGAAACGGAGTGAAGGGATTGGCGGAGCGGGGAAAAAAGTGGTTACGTTTCCTAGACGTCAAAGAGATTTGAAAACTTTGAAATGGAATTTGGAAGGGTTTCCAAATATTATTTTCTTTTCAAAACTTAAAATGGCTCTCCAAAATAAATAAATAAAAACTAAAAAAAAAAACTAAATAATGTTGAGCCCAAACTCAAATGTTTTTTTTTTTTTTTTTTCTTTCCTTTTCTTAAAGTCTCCGGTATTTAAAAACAATCAATTCAACTAATTCGGAATTTGATTTAGATTGTGTCTGAAGAGTCTGATTTTTACTAAGAGGTAAGACTTGACCAAGAGATCATTTTCAATATATAAATGACTATTTGTACATTTTTTTACGGAATCAAACTATATAGTCTAGCTCGAGGTAACATGTGTCACCACAATACACCGTTTTTTAACCACTGAGTTATGATCATGCGACCAACTCTTTCTTTCCGTGAGCTAGCTTTATGGGTGTAAATGAATGAAGGTGATCGGGAGTAGTTAGATATTTGGTTCATTAAAGGCTCGTTCATGTATGAATTTATCGAATTTAAGCCAAACTCAAACAACTCATTTAAGTAAACCAACCGAGCTCGAGCATCTTGAAACTTCAACTGAACACGTGAAATACTGCATGGATCATATTTTCCCTCTAGTGTCAAATACGATACGAGACATCTTTAAATGGTGTAAATTCCTTATAGCTCTTCCACGCAACTCTATGTAGTGGTTGTACTCCAAACAATTGTATACATCATCATCCTCATCCAAAAAACCGCTCTTGTGATTTTTCGAGTTCACAGATGACGCCATAGAGGATCTTATTGGATATACCCGAAAGAGAATCCAGGAACTTCTAGATCATTGATATTTGAACGGGTTGTTCATTATTTAAATATTCTTGTTTAGGAACCATATATAATATGACAATGCCGAAAATAATTTACGTCATGACTTTTCCACCAAAAAAAATACAATTAATTTTCATAGAATCATTGGAGAACTAACCCCTCAATATTGTGAATGGTCCATTTGATGAATGAATAAATATTTTTATTTTTTAAACAAAATTAAATTATTTTAATATTGAAAAAAAAAATTGGGATCTCGGTGGATGCATATTCTTCCTCCCCTTAGAGCAACCCAATGGCCTAATTTTGTTCTGGGTGGGGTTGGATCAATATTTTATTCAATCCATTATTTTATTATAAATTCTATCATCAATCATTCAATATTAATAAATAAAATAATATCACTACATTATTTAACCATTACTTTTTCAATATAATATTTCATTAAAATTTCACTCATCAATTATTTCTTCAACTACACAAATTTCGGCATAATATTTCAAATTTATAATCATTATTTCACTATATTTTATTTTGCTTTATCTTTTTTAAATTCATTCAATCTCAATCCAACCCGAAACCAAACAAGGCCCTAGGTAATTGGGAGAGAAGCCTTTTGATTGTTGTTGTTTGGGTGGTGTGGAGAAAGATAAGTGGATAATAAATATAAAATAGTTATGGGGATAATTTATATGTGATGCGATGTTGTAATGGTGGTAGTATAGAAGGATTGTGAAGATTAATTGTGTGAGATTAGATGTCGTAATAGTGATAAATATTTTAAATAAAATAATATTAAATATTAATGAGAGGCGGGAATACTGTTTTTCTTTAAGGTTTCTGAATTTTTTTCCCTAAAAAATGGGGGTTTGATGCTTTTTTTTATAGAGACAATTGTCTAGTTGGCTCTCACAAAAGAGACAATAGAGTAGAGAGTCTCAAAAAAAATTGTCAATTTTCTATTATTATTTTACATTTATGGAAATAGTTAATCTTTTGTGACAAAAGTGAACAAAGGATATGGTCAAACTCCCTTAGTATGGTTGCTCTTATAGTGTAAATCTGCCCCACCTATTCTTGCTTGATATATATAAAGAAAAGAAAAATCAATACACGGGAAGCCGATTTGTATTTTTAAACTAGCTTTCACACGATCGATTGTGATAAACAACCGTAGAGAAAGTTGATTTAAAACAATAGAATTCGATGGTGAATAATTCGTGACTTTATTACACTTCAAAATGATTCGAGTTAAATCAAATGTTTTTTTTCTCGAGTCGAATGACTCAAAAAAGTGATACTTGAACTCGGCTCGAGTTCATTCGAGCAATGGAAAAATTGTTTGAGGGCTCGATTAAGTTTCAACTAAGCTTGAGTTCGGTTCGTGATACTCGACCAAATTTCAAGCACTTTTAAACTCGAACTAAAGCTCGAAATATGTTAAGCCTTAAAGGCTACAGATCGACTCGTCAAAATAATAATAATATTCGATACAAAAAATGAACATTACGAGTCAAGATTTCAAGTATTCTGATTCGGCTCGTTAACTTAAATGAACTGTTCGAATTCGGCTCGTTAACTCTTCGAGTTTGACACGTTAACAATGATGAAATGGTTGAAATCGGCTTGAATCTGATTAAATCATATTTGAACGAACATTCATTAGTAGTCATTAGTAGCCGAGAGTCGAGCAGCTCGACTCGTTTGCATGTTACTTTTTACAGCTTATACAATTATAGACCGGCAAAACCTCAAACAAAATCACAGAAAACCGCCAAAGTTTACACCGAAAAAGTTAACCGGTGACGGCACTGCCGTATATTGACTTCTTCATTCCCGCGTTTGAGTCTCCCTCTCAATATTCTCGTTTTTGTCGGTCTTCTTTTATGTACTTTTCCCTTAACTTACTTCACTTCTCTTTTATCCTTTTCTTGCTGTCATAACTTATTTGATCCCACGATTTTATCTGAGCAAACAATACTCAAACATTTAAATAATCACCTACTCTAATTCCTTTTCTTTCTTCACCCTCTCCAAAACCTCATAAAGAAATCGACAATTTCTATGCCCATCTCCATCAAGCATCATGATGGTCATCATCTTCTTGCTTCTTTGTTTCATACCCAGATTTTGTTTATCTCAAACTCAACCCCTTAAAGGTAATCAGCATCCCTTTTGTTCTAATTCATTAATTTACACTTTTTCTTTGAGAAAGTTTGTTTCTTTAGTATAAATGTATGATCCAATGGTTTTTCTTCTTTTCCAGGGACTTTTCTAGACTGTGGAGCTACAGTTTCTTCAGTGGTCAACGGTCAACAATGGGTTGCAGATACTGGGTTCATTTCTGTAGGAACGGCAAAGAATTTGTCCACACAGTTTCAAGAACTGACCTTTTCAACGGTGCGGACATTTCCTATGCAGGGCAATGTTTTCAAGAAATTTTGCTATGAAATCCCTGTTGTTAGAGGGGCGAAGTATTTGGTTAGGAGTACTTATTTTTATGGTGGGATTAACGGTAATACAACAAATCCTCCTGTGTTTGATCAGATGGTGGATGGGACTTTCTGGAGCGTTGTGAATACAACTGATGATTATTTGAAAGGGAGTGCTTCTTATTATGAGGGTATTTTTTTGGCTGGTGGAAGGAATATGAGTGTTTGTTTGGGTGTTAATAACTATACAGATTCTGATCCTTTTATATCTGCTTTAGAGCTTGTGATTGTGGCTGATTCACTTTATAATGCTACTGACTTTGGAGCTTCTGCTTTGAATTTGGTGGCTAGACACAGCTTTGGATATACTGGCCCTATCATTAGGTGAGTGCCCTCTTACTAGGTTATTGATTCTTTTTTAGGATTTTGCTACAGCACTGTGCCATTCATACCGTTATATCATGTTTGGTCATGTTAGGTTAAAACGCCATTGTGACTGTTAGATTATGATTGATCATGTTAAAGTATGCATCACAATCATGAATTTAGCTGTTATTAGGCTGAGGGCATGATGCCATGGGTTGTTAGACTGATCAAATGGTATTATAATAGCTCTATAATGTTTTCTTTGATTAGTAATGATGGTATTATGTGTTTTCAAAGAATATCTGTGATCTTGTATATATAGTTGTGTTACGCTTAAGTGTGATAGTGCTAAATTGTAGATCTTCTTTCCAGTTTTTAAGTTGTCTTATAGCGTTTCCCAGTTGGAATCCGCAGCAAGCTTATGAAGTTT
The DNA here is from genome assembly GCA_036785695.1 of Gentiana straminea. Lineage (NCBI taxonomy): Eukaryota > Viridiplantae > Streptophyta > Magnoliopsida > Gentianales > Gentianaceae > Gentiana > Gentiana straminea. The sequence goes on from JAVUPR010000465.1 coordinate 7,179,707, forward strand.
TGTTTTATCATATAAGTAGACGGTGAAAATGGTGTGAAAAGTGTATTGGATATTTGTTATCAATCAAATGATCGTAGCTTTGTTGATTGCCAGATATCCAGATGATCAGTTTGATCGGTTCTGGGAACCGTTTGGACAGAGTAATTCTTCTACACCAGGCAACAAAGATGTTTCGGTTTCAGGGTTCTGGAATTTGCCACCTCAAAAAGTTTTTCTAACAAATATGGAAAACAATCAACCAGAAACAATGGAGTTATTGTGGCCGCCATTGGCTCTCCCGAGCTCATTATACTACGTGTCACTTTACTTTGCTGATGATCGTGTTACAGGGACACCACGAACGTTTAACATTACCATAAATGGGGTTATGTATTATTCGAATCTCAGTGTTTCTTCAGCCGGTGTTTCTGTGTTTGCGAATCCATGGCCACTTTCTGGCCAAACAAATATTACTTTAACTCCTGCTTCCGGATCCACGGTTGGTCCTCTGATCAACGCAGGGGAGGCATTTCAAATATTGACTCTTGGTGGAAGAACTCTTACCCGAGATGGTTAGTCATTTATTTACATTTAACCAATTTGATCCTTACTATGCCGTTGTATGTCTTCACCGTTTTTCACTTGTAAATAATCAATACATCAATTTTTGTAGTGATTGCTTTGACAAGTTTGAAAGAAAGTTTCAAGAATTTCCCTATCGATTGGAGGGGCGATCCTTGTTTTCCTAGTCAATACCCTTGGTCCGGAATTACTTGTTCTGGAGGGCCCAGAGTTCGAGTTACCTTTTTGTGAGTTTGAAATAAACTTGTACCGATTCAACACCAATGCCATAACATCCATACCTGTTCTCTTTCCATTATTTTGTTTTGAATTCAAACTTCTAATCTGTACCTATTTCTCCACAGAAATCTTACAAGTATGGGTATTTCAGGCTCTATTCCACCATCCATAACCAAACTCACCGCGTTGTCTGGCTTGTAAGTGATTTAGCTTGTTTTGCACTCTGATTGGTGGAGAACTTTTCTTACTCTCTTTTTATCTTTTTCTTTTTTTGTTGACAGATCTTTAGGAAACAATAGCTTGACAGGATCTATACCTGATCTCAGTCCACTGAAGTTGTTGCGAATTTTGTAAGTCAAACGTCACATAATTTTCTTCTTATTCTGGTTACGGTACTATACATGATCCTTATACTGTACTTCTTCAAGAAGGATATAATTGAAGAATGTTTGTGTTGTCAAGCATATTTGACTATTGTATGCCCTACTTATCGATCCTATTACTCTTTCTAGTTCAAAACAATGGCATTAATAGTAGTGTTGACTGGATTCTGGTTTCAAGTAACGGTTTTTTTCCTTCCTTTTGCTGATTTACGACGTAAAATATTGTGTTTCAGGGATCTGAATGACAATCAGCTTAGTGGGGAGATACCCGCGTCACTTGGTACTATTGGGGGATTGCGTGAACTGTGAGTTCCTTGCTTATAAAATTGATGTGTTTTGATTGAATCTTTGTGACTTTCTGAAGCCATCTTTACTGTCTAAGTATGCACCATCTGCCATGGAGATCATTTCATGTTAAGTTTGTTTATTGGTTATGCGAAATCGTACTAAAAAAGTGGAGAAAATGAACAGGGCAATACATTGTTTGCACTGAATGATGCACGGATACTTTTGTCTAGTAGCGTGTCCTGTATCTGATACGTATCCGATACAAATACATGTTAGATACTTCTACACACTGAGGGGCGAATTTGTAACTTCTGAAAATCGGATACTGGATTTGTATATGCATATCCACAACTCGGATATGTGAAATGAAGAACCATGTTAAAAATTGAGTTAGTACTGTCAGAGTCAAATAATGAATGGAAAGATGTCCAAAATGATGAAATACTACAAACTTAAGGGAACCGGCCCTTACATTTTTTATATTTACACATAAGCCCTCCATACCCGTATCCTACATATGTCAATTATCCCGCACCCGCGTATCGCGTATCCGTTACCCACGTATCCGTGCAACCAACTGTGCTTTGTGGAAGGTTTATCATATTGAAGCTGATCTCCTTGCTCATCTGCAGTTTTTAGTTAAGTGTTGAACTATACACACTTCACGCCACACACACACACACTTGCTTCAATGCTTCCTAATCAAATGGATCATTGATTTTCTGGACAACTATTAGCGGAAGTAGTAGGATAAATGAAATTTGAAGTTATTTGTTTTGTGAAGATTTTAGTTTTTAATCCTAGTAAAATGCTGACTTTTTTGTGCCATGTTTTTTTGTGTCAGCTTCTTGCAGAATAATAACTTGACTGGACAAGTACCGACTAGCCTCACTGGAAAAACAGGGCTAGATTTTAGGTAATCCAACGCTCCTTATCGATATCTCTACTAAGAAGATCCTTGTATGCACATTCCATATTGTATTGTATCATTGGATAACTGCCATGTCTGTAAGCAGAAAACGCATGTTTTGTTTGTTTGCATACATGGCAGTCAGCCAAGTGTCCAGGGCAATGCCGAATCCCTATGTGCAAGACTTTATACTACTATATAGCTTGTGTTTTTTGATGAGTTACGCGTGTTAACTGATTAAATGCTCTTTTTCTTTTAAAGGTTCTCGGGGAATCCCTTTCTAACATCTACGCCATCATGAGAACCGTAAATGATTTTGTTGTCTTTCAACACTTCACCTGTTACCGAACCAAACGTTGCTGCGCATACTCACAAGCCACCTTTCCAGTTTTGGAGTATACAAAGGAGAAAAAAATTGGTCCTCCCAGAATCTGAAAAAGGTTTATTTTACTTTGAAATAGTGAATGCAATCAATATGCATGCCAATGTTGTAGAGATCTATTCTTTTGTTTGTTTTTTTCCCCATTTTCTTTGTTGATATATACAAACATCATTGACATTACTTTGTAAACAAACATCATCCTTTTTGGGGATTTGACTTGGGGCAAAATTCGGTCGAATGAGCTCCCAGTTTCTTTTGATTTAAGTTGTGAAGAACAGATCTGAAGTTGCAAATATTGTATACTAATCTGATCATTTGAGACTTTGTGATTTGTGTCCATTATTTATATATATATATATATAGCAAAGGAAATGAAAGGGTCCCACTTGTGATGAAGTTCTAAACTTCTAATTAGGCGCTACCGATGAAGATATTAGCAAAATATTGAATCTTTGTGTAAAGAATGAAAGCAAAATCTGGAGAAATAATAAATTCATAAATATAAGAAGTCAGCATCTATAATAGAATAATGGGATCTGCAAGAAATGTCATTCTTAGTCTACACAAAAAAGAAACAAACTTGAACAATTTGGACATTTTTCTACAAGTCTTTCACTAATCACTTTTTTGTTAGCTTTCCTTTCTTAAGGCAAAACCGAGGCGGTAGGCTTGCATTGTTCTTTCCCTGTGTGCAAACTGGCACATTCACTATAGGCCTAATTTTCAAACTTGCAGATCTTGTCCTCTCCAGCCCTTTCTTAATATTCCTCATATACGTATTGTTTTCGGCTTCATCTGTTGAATGCACATCAGAATTGGATGATGATGATGATGATGATGATGTAGAGGATGATGGTGATAGCGTAGAAACACGTTTCTTTCTCAATCTCAACAGTTCTTTAAACAAAACTGTACAATTAGGAGGCCTAGGTGATGGATCATCATCAAGAAAAAAACTCATTCTTGGCTCCTCCTTGATGTCCACCTTTCTTGAATCCACTCCCTTTGTAGTATGCACATCAGGTGTTTGATGAATTTTGCGAAAGGGTAGCAATTTACCTTCAAAGAATAGTTCATCAGCAGTAAGCATAGTTGTTTCACATGCTAAATTACTTGACAGAAACTCAAACTCAGCATTCTTGAACTTCTCTTTATTTCCTCCTTCTTTCTCTTTCTTTTGTGGACTAATGGATATGAAGATTTTCTCATCTAGAAAATCATCTGAGAAAGATATCCTCGGACCCGTTATCGGCTCCGTCGTCGAACAACAGATTGCCTGTAAGGTTTCTGGAGATCCCATTTGATAGATTGTCAGAAAATGCAGACAGTTTAGAGAGAAAACTAATGTGTGATACAAGTGACTTAGTATGCCTGAGTTAGTGTGCAATATATAAGGAGGAAAGTTAAACTGCTTGCTGAGAAATGTTTTGGACGGTGAGAATATAACAACTATTTGGTCTACTGAAGTTAGGGCAAATGAGCTATTGTTGTGCTTAGACTATGGGAACAGCACATGGACAACTTGTGAACTAAATGACAAAACAGTTTTTAGACACTGTTATTGACACCACAGTACATCTACTGTGGCACCATACTTCGGGTTAGATTTGACTTTACGGAGGTCGAAAATGAACATTCGACTTCTACACTATCGAATGCTAAGCTTACTTTCGACTTTCCAGAGGTCGAATGTCTGTATGATATCTCGAGAGTAGATCCGTTATGATGCTAACAACAATTGTTAATAGCCTTCTATGCTATGACTCAACTTAGAGATAACATGATGTTGATCTGTCAGTATCTAATGATCTTTTTATTTTATTATTTAATAACAAAGATGCTCATTATGTAGAGATAATGACACTTTAGGCCCTTATAATTTTTTCATTGTCTCAAAATTAACTTTTATCTTCCATAATCACACTTTTTACCCCCTAACAATAACATAGCTTAGCTGTTAACATAACATGGTTTTTTATATATATATATATATATATTTGATACTTCCACTTCATGTTGAGCAGCTGTTGATTATATTTGTTTGACTAAAGATCCAGACAATAATTTGTCTCAAATGGCCAAAGAATCGTTGTCAAATGTTTGAGTTAACAGGACAAAACAAATAAATAATATAATAAACTAGACAATATCAAATATATTAAAAAAAGAAGAAGAGATAATTGGTTAAACTTTTTGTGGCATATAAAAAGTTTAGAGTTTTTAACTAACATAACTAATTATGTTATACTTGTTACGTACGTGGGGTGCTGCGTAACTTTAGCTTTTTCCTTAATTCTTGTTTTATCACTTAATTAAACAAGATAAAATAGGGAGAAAAAAAAATAAATTCGTTTATCTAAAAAAAGAAAAACATGTGGATGTAAAGATGGTATTTCCCTTGTAATAAGGGGAGACCATTCAAATAAAAAATCCAGAAAATCCACAAAAAATTATTCACAAATGGGTATAAATAGGCAAAGCATTAATGCATTTATGAATTGAGTAATTAGTGAACTAGCTCATCACAGCCAGGAGTCATTGTATAGGGAGAGAAAAAGAGCAAACAAATCAAAGAAATATTTCTTCTTTGTGCTCTTTGTCTCTGCCTTTGTGTATATATATATATATATACATACAAATCTGTGTAATTTTGTGTGGCTGTTGACTTGTCAAGTGAATTATACAAATTTGAGATCTTAAAAATCAAGAACCAGTTATTATCTTGTGTGTGTGTGTATATTTTGAGCAAAGAAAAGAAAAAAATGGCTGGACAACAACCTGTTTATGAATCAAAGATCACACTTTATGTCTTCTTTAGCTGGATTCTTGCTGCCTTTGGTGGCCTCATGTTTGGTTATGACATTGGGATCTCAGGTACTTTTCATGTGTGTGTGTGGTGTTAACTGAATATTAGCCATATATTCGACTTTTCAAAGGTCGAATGTCCATGACTTCTGAAAAAAGTCGAATATCGGCTGTACATTCGACTTTCCGGTTTTCAAAGTTGGAGTGTCCATATTTGATCTAACTTATCATGGGTTTAATTTCTTGAATTATTGGTGTTATATATACACACAGGTGGAGTTACAGGCATGGATGATTTCTTGATAAAATTCTTCCCAAAAGTACATGAAAGAAAGCTACATGCAAATGAAAATAATTACTGTAAATATGATGATCAACTCCTCCAGCTTTTCACATCATCATTGTACCTGGCTGCCCTTGTATCTAGCTTCTTTGCATCAAAAGCTTGTACATCTTTAGGAAGAAAGCCCACCATTTTCATGGCTGCTGCTTTCTTTATGGCCGGTGCAATCGCCAGTTGTCTTGCTCAAGTCAAATGGGTGCTCATTTGTGGCAGAATTCTTTTCGGTATAGGTGTCGGTTTCGGAAACGAGGTATATGCATATATTATTCTACAGATTTACTTTGTTTTACGGTATCTACCTGCGTGTTTTCTAAGTTTTCTCAAAAAAAAAAATAAAATAAATTTGCAGGCAGTACCATTGTTTTTAACAGAAGTAGCACCAATCCAACATAGGGGTGCAGTAAACATCCTCTTCCAATTATTTGTCACAATCGGAATCTTCATTGCAAACATCGTAAACTACGTCACGTCAAACATCCACCCCTACGGTTGGAGAATCTCTCTCGGTCTTGCAGCTGTTCCTGCAGCTTTCTTGTTACTGGGATCGGTCGTGATCACGGATACACCGTCTAGTCTTGTGGAACGTAAGAAAGAAACCGAAGGCAAAGCCGCCTTGAAAAAGATCAGGGGAGTAGACGATGTTGAAGCAGAGTTTGCAGAGATCATGCATGCGTGTGAAATCGCGAGCAAGATCAAGTATCCGTTCAAGAAGTTGATGGAGAAATCCGGGATCCCGCCTCTAGTGATCGCGGTTTTCCTTCAGATTTTCCAGCAAATGACGGGTATTAACGCGATCATGTTCTACGCGCCCGTGCTTTTCCAGACAGTCGGGTTCAAGACGGACGCTTCGTTGTTGTCTTCTGTTATTACAGGACTTGTCAATGTTTTCAGCACTTTTGTGTCTATCTTCTTGGTTGATAGGGTTGGAAGGAAGATGTTGCTTCTAGAAGCTTGTGTACAAATGGGTATTTCCCAGATGGCGATCGGTGTGATCCTGGTCACACACTTGTCACCTACGGGTTCCCTTGATAAGTCACTTGCTGCTGTGGTGGTGGTCCTGGTTTGTACATACGTGATGTCGTTTGCATGGTCGTGGGGCCCGATGGGATGGTTAATTCCAAGTGAGTCCTTCCCAATGGAGACAAGAACCGCGGGTTTTGCCTTTGCGGTCAGCACGAACATGTTGTTTACTTTCTTGGTTGCTCAGGCGTTCTTGTCTATGTTGTGTCACATGCAAGCATACATCTTCTTCTTCTTCACCGCGTGGATCGTTATCATGGGTATTTTCGTCATTGTACTCGTACCGGAGACGAAGGGTGTTCCGGTCGATTCGGTGGTGGAGATGGTATGGATGAAACACCCTATATGGAAGAAATTCTTTGATCAAGACGAGCATGCATCCAAAGGCTACCAAAATGCATGAAATTTGTATTACAATAAATGCATGCTCCTAAGCTGAGATGAAGTAGTCGTTTATGTCGAATTATTTGATTTTTTATTTTTTCCTGTAAAAAAAAATTGCTTTGTATATGTTATTGTTTACCTTCAAGTTGAAATAAATAAAATAAAATAAACTACTTCTTAAATAGAAGAGTTTATGATGTTTGTTTCATATGATTCTTAGTTCAAAGCCAATTTTAATTTTTCCAAATGTCCTTCAATTTTGGTCATTGATAAATTAAGTTGTTGATTACATTTTATATTGGTGAAAAAAATGTATTATAAATTAGTATATATAATTTAGGAAACTTGTAATCTCACTTTATTCCAAAAAAAAAAGTATAAGATTCAAGAACCATTCAAATATCCATATGCAGCTCCTTACAATCCCCACCATATACAATAAAATCCTAAATAAACAATCATTGATATTATTGACACCGTAAAGAAATTGGGGCGCTTTATTCGCACCACACCACAGCTGATCTACTCGATGTACCCCATCTACCACTGCACCACATCATTTTCATAGAATAGACCCTCGTGAAAGTCAATTTTGTGAGCCACCATGCGACTTATAAGATCGACACTGGGAAGGTCAAATGTTGCTCACAGAATCGACTTTCACGAGGTCGAATCTACTTGATTCTACTGTGGTACACATATAGTATGATACACGATAGATCAGTTGTTGTGCAAATAAAGAACCCTTAAAATTTCCCTATATATACTAACTAACTAAATGATACCAAAATTAGGTAATGTTACAAAAACAATAACTACACTCAAAACAACATTAATCACCAAGACCTGATCATACAATGCAAAACATGAAGAAGAAGCATCACTTGGCGCCGGTGCAACCGCAGACGGCGGTGTAGGAGACGGAAACACCGCTCCGGCAGGAGTAGCAGGCTGAGCCGCCGCCACCGGAGAAGGTGCGCTAGCTTTAATGACGTTGATATCGACTTTTTGGCCGGATTGACAGTGACCGGGAACTCCACAAAGAAAGAAATGGTGGCCATATCCGGTAATGGTGATGGAATCATTGCCTGTTGTGTGAGTTGAAATTGCAGAAGTTGCATTGCAAGATTTGTACTCAGCATGTGTTACTTGTAACACGTTGTGGAATTTCGGGTTGTATTCGAAAACTGTCACATATATATTTTGATATAATTAATCAAAGAGAGAAATCAAAAAAAGGTGTGTTGTGTCATTGTTGTGCAATATATAGCTCTGTTGGATCGTAAGGGACACCGTCATTTTATGAGTGAGTCGTACGTGTCTCTACGTGTATATCCGTATCAGACATACTGTCTAGAAAACAAACGTAATTTCGGGGCACCACAATGATCTACATTCAACCTCTGAAAATTAAGTCGATTCTTCAGTATAGATTTGACTTGTCAGAGGTCAAATATACACATCCGGCTTCTGAGAAAAAAGCCGGCGTGGTGCTGTGGTAGGTTTAATATGGTACGGTACATTTAACGATGTCAATTCAAGAACCTAGCTAGCTAGTGTCAGGCACCATCCAAAAGGCCATTGTTAAAGAGCTACACTATATAAACCTACTGTTAGGGCACCACAATATTACATTCAACCTCTGAAAAGTCGATTCTTGATCTTAGATTCGACTTTTCAGATATGAAAAGCAAGTGCACATTCAGACTCTGAAAATCCGGTGTACTGTCGCGGTAGGTTCGATGTGGTGCCCTTTAAGAATACCCTATCCAAAAACATCCCTTTTCGGGGTTGTTTTTGGGAGGGAGGGGGAAAGAAAGGGTACTTGTTAAGAAGTAAATCAACTTACCAATGGTATCACCAACTTGAAAGTTCTTGGATGCAGCCCATTGTTTGTAATCAACATTGCCTATGATTGTCCAACCAGCTGAATCTCCAACCTTGTATACTTCATCTCCATTACACAAATGTATCTGATAATTGTTTACACACAAAAACAACACCATCAAAGTCAAACCTACATTAAAACTTGTCATCATCTTCTGTACACGTCCCTAAGCTAGCTAGTTTTCTTCTTCTTCTTAGGGGTTCAAAAGATGGTTTTCTCTTACCCTTTTTTGAGTGGCATACAATATACATATATATCATAGGGCTAACAACTTATGCATCTAAGCAAAGCTTCATGTAACCATTTCAAGAATATATATGACTACTACACTTCACCTAACTTTAAAATTGACAGGTATATATGTATATGGAGGATTACAATGTTCTAAATATTTAGTATTATCTATATTTTAACCATAAAAAAAAGATAGATATGTATGGTATAATTGTTATATATAATAAGTTGGGGGAATGAGGGAGAAGGACGAAATATTTCATGATTGAGTAGAAGGACATTTTTTTTGAAACTTTTGCATAAAGGACAAAACTATTTATTATTTGTCGAAATTCACTTGTGTTCGAAATTCATTTGTTTAAATTCACCGACGAAATTCACTTGTCGAAATTCACTAATTTTCAAAATTCATCGTCGAAATTCACTAATTTTCGGGATTCATTTGTCAAAATTCATTTGTCGAAATTCATTTGATTTCGGGATTCATTTGGGGAGATTCACCGATTTTCGGGATTATTGTTTGTTTGTCATACCATTATAAAAATTATGCGGTTGTCCTTCTCCCTATAAAAAATATGTAGTTGTCCTGTTACTTAAAAATATTTCAGATTGTGTCCTTATCCCTAATTTTCCATAATAAGTTATGTGGTAGAGATTTCCTATTTAAATGTTGTAAATAATTGAAAAAGCTCAAAGGAAAAGGTGGTAATATTGCAACATCAAAGCCATGTGAAAATTTATGGTTTGGAAAACTTGGAAGGAAAGGATATATGATATGGTTGGTGATTGGTAGTTGGTCTTGTAGAAATTTAATAATTACTAGTACTATATTTCATAAATAGTGTTACGTTTATTGTCTGTCACAATACAATGATTATACAGAAACGATATAATATACATTTTATATTAAGTTTATGGTGCATTACTTATTATATAATATGTCTTGTCATAATAAATGATTTTATAATATATTTACGTCATTTTGCTATACCCATTTTATTATGATAGTGACATTTTCCATGTTTAAATATGCTTCAAAGAGTATGTAGCTGCCTGTCTGTTGTGTGATTTCTTTTTACAATGTGGTGAGTTTTATGCTTCCATTGGACTCAAACCAAAAAGCATATACTAAGAGGAAAACTGGGGTGTAGTAATTCACACCACCGTGAATCTATTGTGACGCCATATTTCAAACTTGGTTCGGTTTTACAGAGGACGAAAATGAATATTCATTAGCCAAAAAAAAAATGGATATGCAGTCTCCGTAACCATCTATTTCAAAAGTTTAAGTTGATGAAAATATAGATAATTAACATTTTAAACACTTCAACATGTCCCCTCAAGTGTGGAGCTGATGAGAATGTAGATAATTAACACTACAACACGGGTATAGACACCTCGGGCTCAGGACTCGGGGACTCGGCACATCATGTGTGGGATTTAGACTTGATCCTACTTTATTAGTCACATTATTAGAAGAAATTTTTATACATTTTATGCATAAAATAGACAAAATTGATGGGGTTTTTTAATTTTTTTTATTTACTTTATATTTCACAAAGGACGAAAGTTTTATTGCCACCACAAATTTACAGCAAAACCTAGCCAGAGCTAGACTAAAGACACGGTCATATGCGCACTACAACGCAACCTAACGCTGCACTACAACCCGACCTAATGCCGGACTAACAAGCCTACGTAAACCGAGATTACAACAAAACAGAGCCAAGTAATAGATTGGACGAAGAGTGTGCTGAACAAAGAGAAAAAATTCTCTGAAGAAAAGGGTGTTCAGACAAAATTGATAGGTTTACATTTGTCAAAATAAATAAATAATTATACATATTGATGAACTGTATGTTTGGGCTTTTGTATAAATGAAATTGACACTGTCATAGTGAAAATCCAACCCAATGCACTCAAAGAAGCTAGCCAGGCCTAGTCCAGTAACTCAAATAGGCCCAACTCGACTCATTGCTATTATTATTTGGCCAACGTGCATGCTGGGAATCAACCTTTTAAAATTGATTATACATATAGAACTTAGAAAAGATCGATCGTATATGAAGATGCGAAAGGGCATAAACCAAACCGGGTACAAGGGCGTCCATCATGTCATGTGACGATGCTGGAGATCGTCGGTAATAAATCCGGACTTTTTTTTCCTAGTGACAACCTTATCAAGCTTTCAAGAACGAAAACGATGGTAACGGGGTGGTTGTTTGTGATGGTTTAGACTGGACTTGAGATGTTGTTTCTCAAGCTGCCTACGTATCCTGTAATTGTTCAGGAATCAAGTCTTCGTAGTTCCTTAAGGATTGTTTATATAGAGGGGCTTGTGCCCTACCGGTGCGCGTATGTGTCACTGGTGGACTTTAATTTCGTGTTCCCTAAGGAATAGATGATGATGATTTGATCCCCTCGATTTTAGGAGATAATCATGGACATATTCAAATGTCATGATCAGATTAGTTAGGCATGTGATTCTTCCTATATTTATCCGATTTGTCTTGCACGTGGGGAATTGGCTACGGCTCAGACTTAGGCTGATGTGTAACGTTGGGCACGGAAAGGCTGACCTTATTCCTCGGTCGTCCTGAAGAGGCCGGGGGGAGAGTAGCCGAGCTTACGCAGCTCGGATCCTAGGGGTTCTGACCCTTAAGGTGGATTTTCTCTATCTTCATTTATCGTTGAATTATTATGAGGATGACACGTAGCGAGGCACTGATCCGACCCCGTCATAAGCCCCCTAGATCCAACTGAGCCTTTTAAGGTTAGCTCGGATCTGTTTAGATTGCAGTTCGGCTCGTTCATCCAGACTTGTAAGTTTTTGAATTTAGAACGCCAAGTGGCCGGGAGTCGTTATGACAGCGTCATAACGGCCATCTTCATAATGACCCTAAGAATCGAGGCATCGTTTCCCACTAACTCTGGCTAAGGGCGTTTTTGAGGTGAGTGGGGGTTATAAACCCGTCATATCAATCGTTTCCTTGCTCCACTCGTTATTAAAATAGAAGATTTACTTCCGGATGCCAATTGCTATCCCTCTTCTCTCAATCTTCAAATTGCCCTTGCAAGTAAGTTGCTTCTTCGAATCCCTTCGCAATTTAGCTTTGTAGTTTACTTTTATTGTCTTGAGAAGCCAATCTAGCTTCGCCGGAACCCTAGACCTTGAGATGGCTATTGCCACCAGCAGGGACGTAAAATCCATTCTGAATCAGGGGGACTTGGATGAGATGTGTGAGTTGTACGGAATCAGTAAAGAACGGTATGTTCCCCGGTTGCCCTCTGATTCGCATCTTTTTGCTCCTAGCCCGCCCGAGGGGTTCTACACTGTTCATAGAGAATATTTCGAGGTTGGCCTGAGGCTCCCTTTTTGCCCGGCTCTCCTCGCTGTGCTCCGATGTTATGAGCTAGGGCTTTCCCATTATTTTTCTCGGAGGACGGGCCGCTCCGGCGACGTCCCTATCATCCCTAAAAGTAAAGATTTTTTCAAAAGATGGAATGAGCAGTTCTTCTTTGTCCGACATGAAAATCACCTCGAGCTGAGCCGGTGGAATACGGATGAGATGGATAAGGACGAACGCCCCGAGTTGGATGACAAGCTGGTGGACAAGATCCACAGATCTGGGTATTCCATCGAGTGGAAAGACTTATACGATGAGCTTATTACGGCGGCTCGGTTAGAGGATGTAGGGCCCAGCCCTACAAGGAGTTTGAGGAGGCTGAGTGGAAGTCATGTGGTGTATTTTCCTTTATACTCTTGTTGTTATGTTTATGCTTCTGTTTGACTAATATTCTACTCATGCTTTCAGTGGAAGACTTTGCTGATCTTTTAGTTGGTGCCGAGGGGGAGACCGTGGTTCGGCAGCCCGAGCCGAACCTTTCTACCGGGAACGTCGTGGACATGGAGCCTTATCTGGATGATACCACGACGGGCACTTCTTCTTCCGTCCCTCTTCAGGGACATGCAGACCCGGAACCTCTCGAAAGTGCTGATCCAGAGAAGACAAAGGCGGGGGACTGATAACGATATAAATGGTACCAATAATTATATCATTATTCACCCCGAATTCTGCTCAAGAGAGGATAGATAGACTCATTATTATGAAGAATATGTGTTAAATGCTATGTGAGTGTTTCCAGGATCGTTTTCTGCATCTATGTTATTTTCCCAAAGATTTGGTACTGTTTTGTCTCGTTTTGCATGTTTTATAGGATGTACCAAATCTGGAGCATTGGAGAATGGATCTGGACCGAAAGAAGTATATTGGGACAAGTGATTAAAGTCCAAAGAGGAGCTTGCTGAAGAAAAAGGAGAAATGTCGGCCCGGTTTACCGGAGGCTAGGGCCGGTAAACCGAGGACTTGTCGGACACGAAATTGATTCTGCCGCATTATCTAGGTCGGTTAGGGTTTTAGAGAGTCTTAAGTCGGTCGTTGTATCTATATAAGGCCGCGTTACAGATTATTATATACAATTGTCATAGTTCATTATCAATTATTCAATTACATTATATATTTTGATGAAATAAAGTTATTTGAGCTTTGGAAGAGTTATTTTTGGTTTCCTCCCTTCTTCCACCATCTCTAGCTTGAGTAGAGCGAGCGAGCTAGATCTCTATTGTTGAATGTATGAACCTTTGAACGTTCCTTTTTGTCTTCAATATGGTAGATATGTTCGTATTTATGTGTTTTAGTTAATCTGCATGTTTAAAGACCCCATAATTTACTTATTTTAATTGTAATTGAGCAATGTAGATCCAGGAATAGGAAAAGTTAACCCCGGTAACCCGGCGGTCTATACCGGTTTACCAAAGCATAATTTAGAAAACCTAAAACTGGGATTCACTACAGGTACGTTGATCGACATGTTTGATTAACAGTAGGTTAGATCTGGCCAATCTTCTTATTGTGATCGTAAACTGGCATGAAATATGAATAGTGAAGTGCTAAGTTTGGACATAGTCTTGAATGGACCCTGGGAACGTGCTGATCAATGTCGACAGCTGTGTAGGCGGGTTAGCGGTATGAGTTAGCGCTAAATATCGGCAATTCTAGATCTTTATGCGTATGGGCTATTATGAACCAATTAAGGAGGGTAGCTTGCGTATAGATTGTCTACTACCACTGTCGGAGTAGATAGGAGTAGGAGTTGCACCCGTAGCTGATAATGATAATTAAAACGAAAGCTGTGATGAGCGACAAATTGTCAATCATTATTATGACATTTTACCCTAATATTGATAACACTTTGAGCATTATTGTACCAATTCAAGTCATAATTACTAAGTTTTATCCAAATGTGTAAGTAGTATTATTACATAAATTATCGTATTTTTATAAGTTTTTTATAAGTTTTATACCGGTTTAGTAACCGGAGTATCGTGTCGGATTTACGTTTGGTGTTTTGGTAATTTATTGCAGGATTATACATTGACCAAGATTCCACGCAACGACATGTTTTGAGCACTAAAAGATGGATTTTGAGGGAAAGAAGAAGATGCCACAAGTTTACGAGTTTAAAGGGTCGATTTTCCTACGTACTTATACCGTAAAATATCTTCGACAGACATTTGACCCAACTTAGATGAATTTTCTGGGGAAGAGTTCTTCATGAAAGTTGTAGATCTTCAAATGAGATTTTCAACTCATTTTGAATCACGTCAATCGGAGGTCTACAACTCAAGTTATGGTCGTTTTACCGAACAACTGATATTCCGGTCCGAACCTGTAGAAACCGGTTCGAACCGGAGCAAGCTCGGTTCGAACCGGGACAGGAAATAATGCAGATTTTTGGCTAAAAATCAGATTTTTTTGGCTGAATTTGGTGCATGTTACTTGCTAATGATGACTAATGATGGTAATGGTGATCATAACATGCTAGCACTTGCAACCTTCCCCTATAAATACCTCCCCAAACTCATCACAATCCTTTGCCCCTCTCTTCTCATCTCCTTCCCATTTCCTCCATTTCCCCTCTTCTTCCATCTCCTTTCTTCTCTTTTCTTGTTTTCATCATTTTGGGCCCATATATATATATATATATATATATATATATATATGTCTATGTATATATATATACATATATATATATATATATATATGTCTATGTATATATATATACATATATATATATATATATATACATATATATATATATATATATGTATATGTTTTTATATATATATAAATAAAGTAGTTATAGTATCGTTGTAATGATGGAATAATTATCGAAGATTGTTGATTTCGAAGCTTTGTTATGCTCTATCCGGTGGAAACAACTCCGATTCAACAGTTGTAATCAGTAATATATTCTAATGTTATTATGTTTATTATTTCTATCTATTTATATACATATATTAGTATTAGTAATATTAGCCAAAATATGTAATTGAACTATTTTAATCTTTTTGGTAAAATGAATGATTGACTATGTTAAAAATGATTAAAATTGAATATGATGAATCTTTTTCTACTTGAGCTTAATGAAACGTTAATATTGACATAGCTAATCAATATAAACAGAATCGTAACCTAATGACGAACTAAACGGTGAAGTTAGGATATGAGAAAAAAAGGTAGAAAAACCGGAGGGTAAAAATGGCCGAGTGAAAACGTGACAACGGAATCCTATTTCCTACCCGGGGGGCGATTTGTTTTGAGAGAAACAAATCTTATTAAAATTGTGCTCAAGATCTTATTACGTTGAAATCACCGTTTAATCGACGGATCTTAAAATACCGGCCGTATGACAAAACGGGAGTGACCCATGATTAAGATGACATTGGACGAGTTGATGAGACATATGACGATTTCGTACGCTCGTGTGAGAGGAACCGTTGAGTGAGGAGTGCACCGTTTCACATAAATTACACCTTGAAAAAGGAAGATCGTCTCATCTATTAACTAAAAAGGGATCATGGTTCAATAACATTATCTTGGCTAGTTTCTATATATTATATTAGTATTTATATTATATATATCTATATATCTATATATATATTTATGTCTATGTATCTATATATGTATTTATATATATATATATATATATATACGTATATTATATAAGTATTTATTTCTTGTTTTACTAACATCTAACTCTAACAATCTAACCCTATAAAAGGTAAAAACTGCGACTTAGATTGAGTTAATAATAGCTTCTTGGTGTTTAACCACACTTTGAATTAGATTTTCATTTCCCTGAGGATACGACCTGACTCACCAGACTAGAACTACAATTTGACCCGGTACACTGCCGGTAAGGATTGTATAGCCTAGAAAACGTCCATCAAGCTCGCGATTAATTTAAGGAAATTATGTGGGGAAGTAAACGTAACGATTAACTAATCCAAGTTAGTTGATCGGTGAGAAGAGGGAGAGGAATACCAAGTTTGTTTTCTTTTATGTTATTGTTGGTCAATGACCGCCTCTATGTTGCTTCTTGATTGGGTTAGAATCGTTTATACTTATAAGTTGCATTGTCTCTGTGGGATCGACCTTGACTCGCATTTACTATACTACGATGTACCTAGTATTGCTAGTAATATCGACGTTAGTGACTTACAGGCGATCAAGGACCTCGGGAAGAAGGAGAGATCTAGGCCGACCTTGGCCTCGCAAGAGAGTAGGCCTGCGAAAAGAGGCAAGTCCCTGGCTCTAAAGGGAGCACAAGACGAATCCGGTCCTGAAGAAGGAACGGCGTCCGAGAAGTAGCAGATCGTCGGCATGTTAGACGAAGAGCTAGCGGTTGTTGGCTTTAGCTCTATGGAATTTGTAAGTAACCGTGCTTCTTGTCTTTATGCCATGTTTTTCGAGGGCCTTACTAAACTTCTCTATTTGATTGTGCGGGGAACCTTAGTCGGTCAGGAAGTTTTCGAAGATTGAGGAAAGCCTCTGTAGATTCGGCCGACCAGAAGAAGAAGAAGATTGCCGAGCTGAGGCAAACACGGGGGGAGCTCAGGGCGGCTGCCGAGCTCAATGATAAGGAGATACAGACTCTCTAAGGCCAGCTCTTGGCCCGAGGGACTGAGTTGAAGTCCATGGCTGGTGAGCTTATCGAAGAGAAGAAAAGAATGGAGCAGGCTATAGCCGAGCTCCAAATGAAATTGTCCGAGTTGGAAGCTACTATACCAGCTCGGTGCTCTGAAGCTGTTCGGAAGTATAAAGCCTCAGGGGATTTTGATTAGGCTTTGAAGGTGCTGCTCATTCCCGTCCTCAATCATGGTTATACCCAGGGTGTGGATGAGGCAATGATGCAATTTACTGCCCTTATTGTGGGCGATCTTCCTAAGATGGTTTTTTTATAAACAAGGGATGAGCAAAGTTTATGACGAGCGGGTGAAGGATTTTAAGGCGGGGGTGGACATGTGTCCAAGTATACCGGCAAGCCTGTTGCTCCCAGTTCAGCTCCTTCTCCCGAGCAAGAGAAAAATCTGACCCCAGATTCCTAGATCGATAGGGTGTAGGGATTTTTTCTTTTTTGTTTTGAATTTTTCAGCGGTATTGTATTATGAACTTTTTAATACTTTTTGTATTATGAATTGTGAATTTTTTATTTAATGAGGTATGTTTCCCCCCCCCCCCCCCAGTATGCCATTCTGTAACTTATGGTTTTAGATGGCATACTTATGTTTTTGCATGCTTGTTGTACATATAAGGCCGAGCCCGGCATGCGGAGCTTGGATACTCACATGTCGTAGGTCAGATCGACTCTAAGCCAGACGGGCTTATCAGGGTTTCATTTGCGAGTGGGATGAGCATGGTCAGATTTAGACTAACTTACCATTTTTAAGTGATGGCGAGCGGGGTCAGGTCGGACTGACTTCTCGCTTTCCATGACTTCTCATTTGTTAACATACACTATGTATTTTTAGCTTGGGATGACTTACTTTGTTGCACCCCTAGCCCGATCCGACCTGAGGGTTAGGATTAGTTTCTCCAATGGATTACCTCTGAGATCGACCTGGTGTAGGTTCGAGATTGGCTACATCAGGCTCGTTTCTCATAGTTTCAAGCCAGAACCAATCTAGGTCGGTCTGTCACTAACTTGAAACAAAAAAAGTTCGATGAGATTATTTTAGGTTAGTTGGAAGATAGGGCCGGATTGGGCCGACCCTTTTCGCTAATGACTCGAGATAAACAGGGTCAGATCAAACCATCTGAATGACCCTGTTGGACTTTGTGTTCGAGTATTCTTATCGTGTTACGGTTGTTTTTTCCTTGGCTATTTATTTTTCAAAGTTACCTATGTCCAGCCCCTGGTTCCTGGGCTAGTGGACTTGTAATTCTTTGGCTCGAAAATGTGTTGAAAAATCAATTTGTAATCCACTTGTTCCCAGCCTTAACTTTTTTCCGAGTAGTGGTATATTGTCCCGCAGTATGCCATGCGTTAAAGTGTAATTTCGGATAGCATACTAATAGAGTATTGTGTCTTTGCTCGGTTCTGTCATGCAGATAACGAGTGCAATTAAATCCGCCTTGTAGACGTAAGAAAGTCTTGGCAAACTTCTTGAATCCGACCTGTGGGGCTCGGTTGAATCTTCTTGTGGGTTTTGGTGTGAGCCCGACTTGTAAACTTAGTGAGTGAGTTCGACGGACCCGTCCTATGAAGCTTAGTTGGAGTCTGACCCGCAGACCGATTCTTTCTAAGCTTTGCTGAGTTTGACCTACCAGGCGTAGGTCGAATCTGCTTAGGAGTTTAAACTGAGTCCGTTTTACGGAGCTCAAATATTAATTCTGCTGGTTTGGAATTTCGTTTTCAAGAAAACTCCAAAACTCTATATTCTTAACAACATATGTTGTTCTACTCCTGATGAGCTTTTTAACTCTGAGTTTCAGCCCTTTAGTCTCAGCTTTCAGTGTTGTTCTCTCTGTGTCTGACCTGCTGAGTTTGGTACGACTTTTGCCAAATCGTTGGGCTTATCTTACGAACTTCAAGGCATTCGGGCTACGAAATTCAGCATGAGTTTGGCATGTGGACTTAGAGCTTTTGTCATGAATCGTTACATACTACTCATAAATAGTAAAAATAAAAAATTGAAATACTTTTGCCGAAGTGAAATAATTTGCTTAAGTATGGAACCTGTCCTAGATGGTAAATTTCACGGAGATCATTTTCATTCCTGCGTCGTTGCGTGATCACGCCCTTTGGACCTATGCCATGCATGACAACCTCATAAAATGCCCATCGTGGGAAAATCGTATGCTGAGCTTCGGCGAGCTTGGTCAAAAGTTAGGTCGGACTGACCTTAATGATGTTGGGACGAGCGGGGCTAGATTAGGCTGACTTCGTGTCTTTAAAGTGTACGGCAAGCAGGGCCAGGCCAGACTGACTTCTCGCGTTAATGATGTTGGGACGAGCGGGGCCAGATTAGACTGATTTACCGTCTTTAAAGTTTTTGGCGAGAGGGCCAGGTCGGACTGACTTTTCACGTTAATGATGTTGGGACGAGCGGGGCCAGATTAGACTGATTTCTCGTCTTTAAAGTTTTCGGCGAGCAGGGACAGGTTGGACTGACTTCTCGCGTTAATGATGTTGGGACAAGCGGGGCCCGATTAGACTAACTTTTCATCTTTAAAGTTTACGGCGAGCAGGACCATATCGGACTGACTTCTCGCGTTAATGATGTTAGCTCTCGAACAGGGGAGCTTGATTAATGCATACTTGTGT
Organism: Gentiana straminea; assembly: GCA_036785695.1. Lineage (NCBI taxonomy): Eukaryota > Viridiplantae > Streptophyta > Magnoliopsida > Gentianales > Gentianaceae > Gentiana > Gentiana straminea. The sequence continues at coordinate 7,199,795 of JAVUPR010000465.1, forward strand.
ACTTATAGACGTTTTTTAATGATAGTAAACAGAGAAATTTAAAAAACTAGCCGCCCCAATGGCGCAATTTATTCAAACATAGTTCCAAATGTAAAGGACTGATAATCAAATTGTAGTAAAGCAAACATAAATGAAATTGCAAGAATGGAAAAGCCGTTGTAAGGAACTTGCCGAGCTCTGATGTATGTCAACCGGATGATAAATTTTCACATTGTTTTATCCCAATTCTCTAGTATAAAGTGATAATTCGCATCAATTATAGTGAATTTAGTAATAAATCGAATCGGTTTTAATTCATGTAGGCACAACCAATTTCTAACGTTTTGTCAATCTTTTAGAGTTATCTATTATAATTTATTATCAGAATTACTCGTGCTACGTTTGTTTTGATACTTTGCAGTGATAACGAGAGTGTGAATTATAAAAGATCGAAACCGGAACAAACCATCTAGTAGAAGAAGGAAAATGGAAAAGGGAAATGGGGAGTTCTCAGCTCATTTTTCAAATTTTAATATGGCGCATGCCGAGACATCAAAGAGCTTAACAGCAGATGGATTAAATAGATGTCAAATCTCAACAACTTCTGTCACGCTCGGCGCGCACCGAGGACACCAGGGTGCGCGCCGAGGACACCAGTGCGAGCGCCGAATTACTCAAAAATGCTGATTTTGCTATTTAACTATTGCATAACATAGAAGAAAAATAAGGATGGTTTTTGAGAGAAGTTTGAAGAAAACTTGCAGGCAACTATATCTCTAGGCCTTCCTTAACCAAAAATTCTATCATTTTAACACTTTTAAATCTATTGTAAACATTTTAGAATCATCATTTTGGAACTCAAGTCTTTCAATGGATGTAGAAGGCAACTAGCTTGTGTTTTATTTTCATCAAAAACTGGAGTGGATGAACCTCACTTCGAGTTCATCATCCAATTTGGTATTCTCTTGAATTTTTACTTTGATCTAATTTTTCTTATCATTATGAATGCTAGCTTTAACTTGTTAGTAATTATAATCATGAGTGGCTAGTTCTTTGTATTGGCTAAGATGATATAGTAATGATACTTAATCCTTTTGTTGTTTGGAATCGATCGTTTTTGTTGCTAGCTTTTATTGTGTTGGAATTCCTCTTGCTTGCTTTGATTGATAGTATGTATATTGGAGTAATTAACCAATGTATGTACCTACACAACTAGTAGACACCGAACAGAGACGTTAGTTGTGAGACGAGGGCAAGAGGGACGGAAGGTAGAATCGACCTTAACGGAATTCGGTTCCTTATCCGTGGAGTATTGCATTCAAGTGTTCATCGTGTCAAGTCATTAGGTTTAAGGTGCTTAAACCAAGGATAAGGCATATTTTGATTTTATGCACTCGTTTGAGGGAAAATTGCATGTTTAGGAATGCACCATTCACGCAATAGAACATTAATGGAAGGCGGTAGGTTGATTGAGTCCAGGCAATCTAAGGGAAATAACTTGAACTATAGATCATCTTAGTTGATTTCTTTTATCGTTTGAACAATTTTGTAGCTAGTTATTAGTTTATTAAAACAAAAACGGCGATTTGGATCAAGATAATAACAACTAATTAGTGTTAAACCTCACAATTACCTTGGGATACGACATTGACCACCGTACTAGACTACAATTTACCTGGTACACTGCCGGTGAGATTGAACCCTAGGAAAGTTTGCATCAAGCTCTTCAGGCTAGGACTACGCCTTTGCTTTTAATCGTGGCCGCATAATAGCTCCTGGCGACCTCCATTTCTCCTTTGATTTCAGCTGAGCCGTCGATGGTAGGGAACTTCAGGCTGATGTGAGCCGGATAAATTACAGCTCGGAGGTTGATTAGAGCAGGCCTTCCTAAAATGATGTTGTATGCTGATGAAGCCCGGACTACAACGTAGGCGACCATGAGTGTCCTACCTTTTGGTTCTCTTCCAAATGTTGCTGCGAGTTGAATCATCCCCATGGGATGTACTGGATGTCCGGAAAACCCGAACAGTGGTGCAGAGAGTCGCGTTAAATCTGAGTCCTTGAGCTTCATGGACTGAAAGGCCGAACAGTAGAGTACATTAACGGCACTACCTGTATCGATGCAAATCCTTTTACCAGATTTTTGTTCACCACAGCCTCTATAACTAAGCCCTCATTGTTCTTAACCAATGGGATGTTAGGAAATCTACGCTGCAACACAGCGGAAATCAAAATTTATTTCCTTTTAACCAGGATCGACTTCGTTTAAGCAATAAACAAATAAGCTAGTAGACGGTGGTTATCTTGGTTGATCTAAAAGATCGACGCTTTGACCGTCTAAGGAGAGTAGCGATGCATGGAGCCGCCCAAGCGTTCGGCCTCTACCGGTGATCTACACGAACAGCCCGCCGGAATCCCATCATGGATTGCTACAAGAAAAATCCGGTTGCTAGACCGGCTTTTTCTCTCTCTAATCTCTCTCTAAGAAGCTCTCTATTTTTCACAAGAACTATTAGCTCTTGGAATTGTGATGTACAAAAGAGCTAGTCAATCCCTCCTTTATATAGAGTATGGGGCGCCCCTTTGCTATCCCAATCTGATTGAGATTAGCTTTCTAGTAGATAGAGGAGAAAAAAACATTTTTCTAATAATATATGGAAAGTATCTTTTATTGATTTATCTCATTTAATATTCAATATCTTATATTCAATATATTTTCAAGATATATATTGACAATATCTTATATTGAATATATCTTTATCTTATTACCATAAATCTATTTTCCAAAATAATCAATTAATATCAAATATTAATATTATGGTAATCTTATTGATTAAATTGCACAAATCAAATGTATCCAATACACTTTACAAATAGCGTCCCCTTCCCGCTAATTTGGGAATTGAGATTTTCTTTAATTAATATAATAATATAATTAATTAATTCACAAAATACGTGTATATCATATATATATTCGAAATACACATATACATCATATGTATATTAATTAATCAACATAATTAATCTTGTATTACATTTATTCATAGTAAATAAATACCACCATATTAATTTACCACTATAACCTTTATAGTATGAGATAAATTCTTTCCTTATTTGGTTAACAACTATAACCACATTTTAATCCGGCTAGATGTTCTTATATGTGTGACCCGTTAGGCTTCTAAATATGTTGGCTGTAGGCACAAAGTGCAAATTACGAAAATGCCCTTCATACCTAACGATCACGGGATAGCGTCTAGCAACACACCGTGACCCCTAATCATCGGAAGAGTCAAATGCAATGACTACTACCTTTCATGTGAAACAGTTACCGTGTAAATAGAATCGTATCGCTGTAATAATATCCATACGGTCTTTTGTCGAGTGTCAAACATCAACGACTGTATCTTATAATCTGGATATCATGCTCTCTCGAAATAACTCATTTACTTCCACTTTGCAAAGATTCACGAGAGTAAGACATTCCTTATAAGAAGGCTCGTTCGGATATTCACCCCTACTGATAGGGTACGCGATTTCCGGACGAACAAACATGTATACTCCGCATGCTTCAGTATCACACCCAATCACTACCGCATGATCCCCCGTGGCTAGGGGAAACCTTAATAGTGTCAAAGCATGACAATCCACACCATGATGCCATGAAGACTCCGGTCCTAAGGATAATTACACAACCGTCACATAGTGTGACACTTAACAGTGTAAGTGGGTCAGTCTAACGTACGCATTCATTAATACACCTCCACGTACAGTCCAAGTGTCTCTACACTTCGATAGACGAGATCTACCCCTGCCCTTAAAGACAGAATACATCTAATACGTGCTAGCTTGTTTATACTATCATGTACAGTTTAATAGTACATCATCCTAGAGACATTTAAGTATCAAACTTTTTAAAGTGGTTAGAGATCTCATCAACCATAATCGCCTATCATGGTTTCTCTATCACATATTAATACTAAGGACGTTATCATATAACAATTCATAATTGGTTCTTTAAAAGAACAAATATATGACAACAGAAAAGCCATTTAATATATGTATAAACATAAAGAAATAGTAGAAATGATCCAACCCAGTCGGATCCGGTCCAACCCGATTGGGTTTAGGACACTATTTCAACATGAGAGTGGATTCCTGGGGCCATAGACCACTTTCCGAGTAGGCCTCTGATCATTTCTGTTGTCGCTGAGCTCCATGGTCTAGCATTAGAGACACCAATTTCCCCAAATGTGTTACTGGGGCCGCCCACAATAGTGTTTATGGTGTTGATTGGGCAGTTGTCTACATGTCGATCTCCTTCCGGAGATCGGTCTCTTCTCCTGTGAGGCTCCCTTTGCCGACCTCGATCTTGATTAAAGTTACATCGCGGATAGTCGTGCCGACCGTGAGGCTCAGCGAGGTGAGCTTGGTCCACGACCTCATCCAACTTTCCGTCTGCGATTTCCGCATCACAATCTCTCTGAAAATCTCTACAGCTGTCTAAGTCATGCCCAACATCATTGTGATATGAGTAGAACTTGTTCTGGTCCCTTCATTATGGGGGAGTCTGTTAGGTGTAATGCCCGAAAGACAATTTTTGTAATTGTTTTATTTAATAAATGAAATGATGTTATTATTCATATTTATTATTCTCATATTCACCGATGTGACAATAGTATTTACACTACAGAAAACCCTAAGTATATCGTTTATGTAATCACTTAACTCAGTGTATGGTATATACACGGGAGGATTGAGTTAGTGAAGATGTACTTAAAATACAATTAGCCCGTAGTGAAGTTAATCGAGAGTATCGGGTCTCTCCTTTAACGTGCTATTAATGCGCCCGAACACGTTGGTGTGATTGTCTTATCCGGACTTTCGGTTAAGAGAACCTAATGGGGCATTTATATATGATAGATATATCATATAGGGTGGACCGATTTGATTAGAGTTCACGATATAATTCCGTAATCGAGAAGTCTTATCGAATCAATGGATGATCATATTTATGGATATATCTTAATCCCGAGGTGATCACAGTCAACCGCTTGAATCGGTATGAAGTTTGACTTGACGGTTAAGGATTACACCGAGTCCGTGGTCCGAATTACCCCATCTTGGCATTGTACTTGGATTGAGTGAGTAGTCCGTGTTATCACGGATACGGAATCCATTCCTTCCATTTATGGAAGTAGATAGACAGTTCCCTTATTTGTTAATCCTAGAAAGCGATCGATCGCGCGAGTTCATATTACATCGATTGATCACCAAAGTGAGTTGTATGAATTAATTGATCACTAGGGGGTTAATGGTAAATAAGGATAAGAGGTTCTAAAAAGGGTTAACGGTAACTTCCCGATTTAGAATGAACGATCTATGGAGGATTAATCCATATGTAATGATTATATCAATGGACGCTTATTATTATTATCGTGACGAGATAAATATAATCGATAATCGGAGGAGTGCGATCTCGGGATTATGGTGGCATATTCCCGTGATTGATTTATCGAATATAATTATTCTATAATTATTTATTTGATTTATCGGAGCCGCCGATTATAGTCCATGGTCCCCGACGTGCCTCCTAATATAAGCATAGCTATTCTCGGACGTCGAATCCTAATAATATTAATTTAGTTCTTGTTGGACTTTATTAAAACGATATGTGAATTAATGGTTTAGTGGACTATTAAATTAGTTGGGCTAAATAATTAAATACACGGAAAAGACATTTTTTCGTGCGACTCGCCCGAATTGGTGTGTTGACCATTTTTGACCTAATTGGTCAAAAAGGATGGAAATATGCGTGACCTAATTTTTAGTAAAAAGGTGCGCATATATTTTGTGTGTTATTATTAGGAAATTTGTTTTCCTAAAATTGATTAATAAGACATGTGCATAAAATATTTATTGGATAAATATTTATGGAAAGAAATAAAGATAAATATTATCCTAGATTTGTTCTAGAATATTATGGGATTATCTTTTATTTAATGGGATTATTATAATTGATTTTGTATTAATTATAAAATCCTTGGAGGCTAAGTTTTACTCTCCTATATAAAGAGAGTTCTCCCAAGCCTTAACACATATGTAATTTTCGACTTCTACCTCTTAGAGAGGAGAAGGAAAATTTCGGCCAAGGGAGTCAAGGGGAAAATCTTGGAGATTTTTCCGGGTAGCATATCGGAAGGGTTCGAGTCGAGAATTTCCTTCCACCGGGAGTTGCTTGGATCACACGTACGGAAAATCGTGGTGCTCTTCACGCTTTCCTTCGTTCATCCTATTGCGGTTCTTCAACTTGGATTTTGAGATCCAAGAGGTATGATCTACAACCCCCTTGTAGATATAGATCTAGTTATTTTATTACGTGTAGTTTATAGATCTAGATCCATAAATCGTTTCCGTTGCGGATGGTATTACTAACAGTGGTATCAGAGCCCATGGTGATCTATATTTATACGTATAAAATATTAGATCTAGGAGTGGTAAAACATGTAGATTTTTTTGTCCCAATTTTTTTGGGGGCCGATGCATATGTTTAATTTTTATGCTTATGAATGTCGTGGTTGAAGAGATGAATTGGGGTTGGCACTGTTTACCCGTTAGATCTATTGTAAACTCATATAAACGATGAAAATTCGTCCATATGAGTATAGGAAATTATGTAATTCTTTTTTTATTGCAATTTTAATTTCCAGAAAATAGATCTGTTTAGTAGCTGTTTAGTTATTTCGTGTTTCCCGTTGATCGAACCGTTGAAACGAAGATCCCTCCGGTCAGAATCAAGATTAGAAGATGATGATCAACTCCACAAATTTTGGCGTCGATCAGAGTCCGTTTCGATATCCGTTTGATGCTGCGAAGAGACTGCTGTAACAGAAAAATGAAGGATTCACAGAAACCCTACCTGTGACTTCCTCGATTTTCTGGGAGAGTTTGGACCGTTGAAAAGCAAATCCGACCGTTCATATTGATCAAATATGAGTTTTGGACGTACCATAAAAATTTCAGGTCGATCGGGATTCATCTCGATTCCCGATCTGCCTCAGGAAGTCCTTGATGCAGTGCAGTTAAAGTCAGATTCAGCAGCAAGTTTGGCGGTTTACTGGAGAAAATTGGTAAGTCTAAGCACCGATCCAACCGTCCATATTGAAGTTCAAGGAGTGAAGATATGATCTGGAAAGTTTCATCCCGATCCGAGTTCGTTTGGTATGCCGATCGTCGAAGAGTTCGAACAGCTGCAGATTTAGTTAGAAAGTAGTAAACCCTAGTTAGGGTTTTGGTTGTTTTTTATTTTCTAATAGATTAGATACGGGGGTGCCAACGATCCATCTCGGTGTTTAAACTTTCCGCATTTATTTTTTATGTGTTTGATCATAAAATAGATATAAAATCGGAATTGCCATGACATGCATCATATCATAAATCCACTCCATGCATACATGTAGAATTTTAATTTTGGTAATTAAAATAGGCATGTATACAAACTCGTGTAATTAGTTGAAATTTAATTAATACGTGGTAATTAATAAATTTAGTAACTAATTAAAGATCCGAGGACGGGTTATGAAATCGTTAGCCTTTCGGTGTGTGTTCTCGGTGAACCGCCTTAAAGCCGAAACGAGATCACGTTTTCAATTCGTAGTGTCTACGAGATTGAATGATGGTAAAAGAACAATAAATCTTGGATAAAAACGGTTCGCCTTTAGGTTGGGTGGTCAATCGAGCTTCGCTCAAACGACTTAACCCTCCTAGTGTGATGTATGCACGGGGGTCCGGCAAGACTAAGCCAAACCGAGAGCGGAGGGGTGATTCCTTCTAATCTCAATAGGGCTCTCTTGACCCGATTTCGTCCGACTTGTCACATATGTTCCAACGAATAGGACGGGTAGGCTTGCCTACGTTACCGACACCATTCGGAATCCTTGATTTGATGTGCTTTTATGTTAACATCAAAAAGACGTGGTTAGTTAACCCACCACCACTTCCAAAATATTGAGTGGGAGCGGGGGAGGCGACGGCCAACCCCACGGCCTCTACTATAGATGCAAGTAAGTGAGAGAAGGGTGACGCCTCGCGGCGCTTTGATTTCGTCCCCCTACGGATGGTGTTCACCCCTATCAACATTCATGGCTTGGTCTCCGAAAGGATAGGATTTACGGGTACTCGTCGGGTCACCGACCTATCCTACGACGGCACACTCGGGGCGTACCTAAGAGATCCGATATAGTAGGTCACACTCATCAAGGGTATTTTTTGATAAATAGCTAGGCTAAAAAAGGAAGGTAGTCAATGAATAAAGGGATGTTCGATTCTCGTGGGATATTCGATTCTCACAAGTTATTCATTGATTTAACCGTTGATCTCTTTGACCTACCCTACGGCGGCACTGAGATGCAAGGTTAAAACCTTGGAATGGTAGAGTAGACTTAATTTTTAGTTTACAATTCCTAAAATTTAAATATAGTAGTGTTAAACTTGAATTAATTTATGTCATTTTATTTACAGCATTATCCCTTACTAAATTGCTTACAATTTAAAATTGACTAGTATTGACTTCGTTAAAAAGTGGAAAGTAACTAGGACGTTGAACTAGTTAATCGATAATGCAATTATTTCTCGGAAGAGATATTTTCTCTTAAGCCTTTTAAAAACCAGAGTGACATATAGGTATGTCACTAGTGTCATTCGTGTCAAACGAGAGACAAACTTAGTTTGATCAAAGGTGATTACGGACTTTGAAAATTCTTCTAGTGAATTTTCAGTGTGTAGTGACTACACACGTAACCGTTCTAATTGAAAAATCGGAAAATCATGAAGCTGTTGCTAGTTAGACGATATTTGGAATCGATGAACTAGTGGGAGTTTTATGATTTGTATTTTTCGGAAACATTAGAACTGTGTAAGTGTTTACACGACAGATTTTCAAATTGAAAAATTGGAAAATCATAAAATGAAGCATTGCTGGTTAGACGGTATTTGGAACCGATAAACTAGTGGGAGCTTTAATCTTATGATTTGTTGTTTTTCTAGTATATTAGAAAATCCAACAAGTCTGGACAAGTAACACTCGAAATAGACATCCCACGGTTCAAGAGTAGTGTCTACTCAAACGAACCGCCGGTTCAAGACTGTTTCCATTTACGGAAAGTCAAGAATGGGAAAGTATGTTTAAAAGTGTTAGTCATCTAAAACTGAGTTGATTTTAAGGCTAAACCGAAAATTAATAAACTGAAAATCATAGGATAAGGATAGTGATTTCGGATCACCAACCTATGAATCCTTGGCGATTTTCTTGAGCTAAGTTCTTTGGAAGAACAAGGTAAAGAAGTGCATTTAACGATTAAAAGAATAAACAACGGCGTTAATTTTAGCTAGAATAGTGGGAGTGATATAAGGAAATGAATCTCGGATTCAATCCTTGGATATCGCGGAAAAATTATTTTCCGTTTAAAATTCGTTGGAACGAAAGGATTTACCTTCTATTCGATAATTTGTTTGTCGTATAGAAAGTGAATATACCATTTGTAGTACGAATCCAAGACTCGGACTTTTGTTTGATAAAGTCAAAACCACTTAAAACAGCTGAAATATGTATATAAAACACATCTTAAGAACTATTAAAAGCAATTGGTTTCTATATTTAGATAAACGCTTCTTCATATTCCATAGTTAGTGCATAGTCCCTAAAAGACAAGACCGAAGACCGGCTCGGGGTGATTCCTTTCTCCCGCCTCCGGTTATATTGTCTCAAAGGTTCAATGACTAAGTTTCCTTTCAATTTGGAAAGGATAATGGTTATAAAGAAGTAACATTGCTTGTTCATGACGACCTTCGGGGTCTGATGAAAGAAACAAGCTAGTAGGAGCTTCTGAGTAGTGACTTCTTGTCTGATAACTATTCAAAAACTCCGGCAAGTTTATCCAAAATATTTTGAGGTTTTCTTTGTTTTCAACAGAGATGGAGTATTCTATACTCAGAAATGGGCCATCACATAGTCGTAGGGACTGATGCTCGGCCTGCCTTATAGTGAAATGCTTTCACTAAGTGAGAAACCGTTAAATTGCCTTTTGAAGAGAGTTTGAGAAAGTAATAATACTTGAGTAAACTCCAACTTATTTATTCATGTTGAAAGAATGAGTATAAATAGGTACAAGAGAGGATCCTTACAAGAGAGGATCCTAGCTAGTAAAGTAAAAGTAACTAGAGCCGGCTACAATAAATGCTAGAGTCGGCTATGTCTATGCTATTACATAATAGGACAAAGGATAGTTACTTTATGACTATTAGGACATATTAATTGTTTATTCAATGCAATTAATATGTCTCATGATACAAAGTAACACGTTATAATGTAACATGTTATGAGTATAATAATAATGTAATATTAACCATAGTATTTCCACACCCCCTCAAACCGGGTTGTATATGTTTATACGCCAAGTTTGCTACTCAATCCGTCGAACATAAGTGGTGGTATGGCCTTGGTGAGAATATCGCATTCGATCCGCCGAGGGAACATACCGGAGTTGAATAATCTTGGCATCAATCTTCTCCTTTAGGAAGTGTCCGTCAATGTCCACATGTTTGGTTTTATCATGATGGGTGGATCCTCTCGCCATGCATAAGGCCGAATTATTGTCACGAGTGTGATAGGTTCTTGAAGAGGTTCTTTGAAGTTCGGTGAGTACCCTTTTTAGCCACGAGCTTCACAAATGCCAAGTACAAGTGCCACGAGTTCGGCTTCAAGACGCTTGCTTGACACAAGTAGGTTGTTTCTTGCTCCTCCAAGTAACTAGGTTTCCCCATACATATGAGCAATAGCTGTGGTAGATCTTCGTCAATGTGACATCCACCAATCGGCATCGGTGTAGACCTTGATTGATCTATCGGGAGACTTGGTGAAATGTAAGCCCCGGCCAGGAGTGGACTTCGGGTACCTCGGTATCCCGTTCACGGCATCCCAATGTTGCTCGGTAGGGCAATGCATGGCGGCTAACCAACCGACGCCATATGCAATATCGGGTCTTGTATGGGACGGATAAATGAGTTTCCCTACAAGTCTTTGATATTGATCCTTTCGACGCAATGTCACCATGCGCGGGGTATTACTCGGGGTCTGCGGGGATACAAGCGGTTTGCATCCCAAAGATGCCGTTTCCTTCGGCAGTCCAAGACATACTTCCTCCGTGAAACAGATATACCCGGTTGTTCCTAGCTATTTCCATACCAAGAAAGTACTTGAGGTAGCCCAAATCTTTAACTTGAAATACTTTTGCCGGCGGGGTCTTCAAGTGTTGGATCTCGGCGGGGTCATCACCGTGTAAGGATGATATCATCCACATAGACAATAAGAATGGACCTTTTCTGGTTTGTTGTTTTGATAAACATTGTGTGATCTGAGTTGCATTGATGGTATCCAGCCGCTTTAACCACAGTAGTGAGTTTGCCAAACCAGGCTCTAGGGGATTGCTTTAGGCCATATAGAGATTTCCTCAATTTGCAAACTTTCCTTGAGTGTGAGTATTGGAAAAACCGGGAGGCACATTCATGTAGACTTCCTAGTAAGGTCACCATTTAGGAAAGCATTCTTGATATCCAATTGGTGTAGAGGCCGATCAAGTTGGACAAAGAATTGAGATCGCACTCGACGGTGTTTAGTTTTGCCACGGGTGCAAAGGTTTCCTTGTAGTCAAGGCCATATGTTTGAGTGAATCCCCTTGCAACCTAGTCTAGCTTTGTATTTGTCAATAGTACCATCGGCATTGTACTTGATAGTGAATGACCATTTGCGGTACCGATTGTCTTCTTTCCATGTGGGAGAGAGGTGAGATCCCAAGTATGGTTGTCAAGGAGAGCGATCATTTCGGTTTTGACCCGCCTTCCACTTATCATGTTGGAGAGCTTCCGTATATTCTTAGGAATAGAGTGAGAATCCAAGTCCCGTGTAAACATGGCAAAAACAGGTGATAACCGATCATAGGATAGATAATTATGAATAGAGTGGTCGGTAGTGCAAGATCTCTTTCCCTTTCCCGATAGCAATAGGTCCGTCATCAACGTCGCAGGCCGCCGAGAGTCGTGGGGTGCCGAGGTTCGCCCGCCGTGACTCGCAGATTGCCGAGTGTCGCAGGCTGCGGTTCGGCGGGCTCGGGTCGCAGACTCGGTTCGGGGAGGTTGCCGAGGATCGTAGGATGCCGAGAGTCGGTGGGGTCCGAGGTTCAAGAGTTTGCCGAGGAAAGGATTTAGTTCAAGTTCAATCGGGTTTCCATCGGTGATCGCCTCGGTGGACTTGTTGTAGTAAGGAGTCCTTTCAAAGAATTTTACATCCATAGAATTGTAAAATCTCTTTTCGAAGGAGAGTAACACTTGTAACCTTTCTTGTCCTTTGCATATCCTAGGAAAATGCACTTGTGAGCTTTGGGATCAAGTTTGCTTCGTGTTGGGCATGGATATAAACAAATGCAAGTACAACCAAAGATTTTTGGTGGTAATTGGGAGATAAGATGAGGGCATGAGTGTGTGGTCGGGAGGGTTTGGATAGGAGTTTTGAAGCCTAACACTCGCTTGGGAAGTACGTTGATTAAGTAAGTGGCGAGTTAATATAGCTTCACCCCACATATACTTTGGGACATGGGTAGTGAACATGATTGATCTAGCCATCTCCAAGGTAGGTGCCTCTGTTCTTTCTCTCAAGCAACCCCATTTTGTTGAGGTGTTTCCACACAACCGCGATATGGACAATCCCCTTATTCATCAAGAAATTACCGAGGTTAGACTCATAGTATTCAAGAGCATTATCGTCTTTAAAATCTTGATCTTAGTGTCAAATTGAGTAGAGATCATGTTGTAGAATTCCGAAATATTGGTCCAACTTCGATTTATCCTTCATTAAAAACAACCATGTGTTCCTGGTATGATCATCAATGAAAGTGACAAACCACCTTTTTCTGTTATACTTTTTACCCTTGAAGGTCCCCATACATCACTATGAATTAAAGTGAAAGGTGTGGAAGGCAAATGAGGTAGTTTGGCATACACAGATTTGGTAAGTTTGGCAAATTGACAAATATCACATTGAAGATCATTGACATTACATCCTTTAAATAATTCAGGAATTACAGACTTCAAATAACCAAAACTTGGATGTCCTAGTCTATAATGCCATAACATGATATTATCTAAGGTTTGAGTGCAGGCTGCTGAGGCAGATTCAGTCTTCAGTCTTCTGTCTTCAGCAGGGTCGACCACATATAATCCTAAGCAGGGTTTAGCCCTCCCAATCACTTCCTGTGAAGAAGGGTCCTGGAAAGTGCACTGATTCTTATTAAAAACAACAGTCCAATTTAAATCTTTTGCAAGTCTACTGACAGATATGAGATTGCAGTCTAATTTTGGAACAAATAGGACATCCTTTAGACATATCTTATTAGTGAGTTTAACATTTCCAAAACCTTTTGCACGAGAAATGGATCCATCAGCAGTCTTAACATTGTGAATTTGTTGACATGGCATAAGGTGAGTTATGAGGTTTTTATTACCAGTCATATGGGAGGAGGCCCCAGAATCAACAATCCATGTTTCATTACTAATAGAAGAGTAGAATTTACCTGCACTAGCCTGAGTAGCCGTGTCAGTAGAGGTACTACCTTCTTTTTGTTGAGTGAGGAAAGCTTTGAAAGCATCAAACTGAGCATTCAACTTGTTGTCATTCTCCTCTTCATGGACATGCCTGCCCTGACTTTCCCTGGTAGGTTTGAGAGATTTAGGCATGCCATGTAGCTTCCAGCAAGTGTCCTTGGTGTGATTTGTGCGTTTGCAGTGCTCACAAGAACAACTTTCCGGTTCTATAAGTAGGCTTCCGGACGGTCTCGGTAACCTCGGCAGCTTCCTGATGGTCAGCAGGGTAGCACTCTCAGCAGGGTTGTCAGTAGGGGAGTTCAGCAGCATCACTTTCCTCCTGCTTTCCTCATGTTTGACTTCAGCAAACATGGATTTGAGATTGGGGAGAGGTTTTGTGGCAAGGATTCTTCCTCTAACATCATCAAGGGCAGGATTCAGTCCAGTAAGAAACTTGAATACTCTCTTTTTCTCAATAATGTCCTTATAAAGGCGCATCCTTGACATCATTCCGGGGGTGAGTTTCCGGCATATCTAGGTGTTGCCATGCCCTAGATAGTTGATTGAAGTATTGAGTTACGTACATATCTCCTTGCCTCAGTTTTGGATCCGAGCTTCAAGTTCATACACTTCGATGTATTGTCTTTCTTGGAGTAAAGATCCACGGCATTATCCCGATTTCCTTTGCGGTATCATACATCATAAAGTTCTCACTAATCTCTTTTGTCATTGATCTTGTGAGAATGGTCATGACTTGATTATTAGCGGTATCCCATGATTCAAATCCTGGGTCATCTTCGAGCGAGGGGCGGGTTTAGAGCCGGACATGTATCCCATCTTACCTTGTCCGAGAGATGTACATTTTCATAGATCTTGACCATAGCAAATAGTTGTTGCCATCAAGTCTATGATTAGTATAAGATGAAGATTCGGTGACCCGGTCCGTCGAGGTACTCGGGACTCAACTGAAGGTGAGGAAGCTTCAGATAGTGAAGACATTCTTGATTCAGCAGGGTTGCTGAGAGTTTGCAGCGGATTTCAGGAGTTTAAGGCTCCGATACCATGAAGAGAGTTTGAGAAAGTAATAATACTTGAGTAAACTCCAACTTATTTATTCATGTTGAAAGAATGAGTATAAATAGGTACAAGAGAGGATCCTTACAAGAGAGGATCCTAGCTAGTAAAGTAAAAGTAACTAGAGCCGGCTACAATAAATGCTAGAGTCGGCTATGTCTATGCTATTACATAATAGGACAAAGGATAGTTACTTTATGACTATTAGGACATATTAATTGTTTATTCAATGCAATTAATATGTCTCATGATACAAAGTAACACGTTATAATGTAACATGTTATGAGTATAATAATAATGTAATATTAACCATAGTATTTCCACACCTTTACATAGTTGTAGATGTGCCACAATACACTGCTTAACTCAATAAAGATATTGGAAGTGAAATAACGGTCTACATTGAAGTGTAAAACCGAGAAGTCTACCTAGAATATGTTTTGGAATTAACGGATAATGAGTGGATTCGGTTCACCCAAATTCCGTCAATATAAGCATTTAGCACATGATGCTTGATGGTTTGACTGGGAATTTCACATACACGTTCGTCGTAACCAATCATTATATATCTTGTAGCATTGAGAAAAAGGTTCGTTATCGGATTCTTGACATCGGGAAGGGACGGTTATCTTTGTTGCATCCTTTTCGATAGAGTCATGAACAACAAACCTTGAACCTTGGAGTACGGTTACTCAAGGTAGTTACTTACTGATTAGATCAAACCACATCCAACATTGGTTGTTGGTGATGACACTAAATACTACTGAACTAAATCAGAATTTCGATCCACCAAGAAAATAGTGGGAGTATGGTTTATCCATTACCCATTATGGGTTCTGAGGCCTTGATGGCCTACAGGATCGATTGATGACCTATGGCTCTTTTGTGAGCTGTATAGGATTCTGATAATAAAGGTTGGTTTATAAGCCATAACCCCGTGAATGGAGTTTGGTACTCCAGAGCTGTTCATACTTTTGTAGAACCACCTGAGTGTCTCAGGCCCAGTGGGAGTAATTGGATCTACATGGAAGAGAGTAGAATGAATACGAAAGTTTATCTTTCAGAGCAAAGCTTGAGTGGTCTAGGGGTAACTCCCTAAGAAGTAGAGAGTTAATCAGACGATGGACTCTCTTACCACTTAGTATTGCATGATTTCGTTCGAAAGCAGAAAATAGGGGTGATTCCCTGAGACTTTCATGCCGAACAAACGGAATCTGGATTCATTCGGAACAGAAGGGTCTTCGCTTAAGAACCTATGACAGGGTGACTGTCCAGGCTTATGTCCTTTGTGGATAAGAAGCAAACCTCTTGGTCATTAGAAGTCACATGTTTCTAAAACATGTGGATTTGACCAGAATATTGATAAATCTTT
The DNA here is from genome assembly GCA_036785695.1 of Gentiana straminea. NCBI lineage: Eukaryota > Viridiplantae > Streptophyta > Magnoliopsida > Gentianales > Gentianaceae > Gentiana > Gentiana straminea. Next base: position 7,215,852 of record JAVUPR010000465.1, read on the forward strand.
TGTAGACTGGATATCAATTTTAGTACAGTAGTGAATATATAAATATATATATTAGTGTTTGTGAAGGATAACACCGCATCGGTTGGAATCAACATGGGTGTGTTATACGAAGTCGAATACGACAATGCCACAATTCTCTGCAACAGAGATTTGGACAACATTCTTAAGAGTTTGACTCGGTCGAATTCATTAGAATCAGTCACTGGTTTCCCATCCATCTTATTGGTTAAGATGATGCATCTGTGTATGCAACATTCAACGAGGAAGTTCTACCCTATGCCTCAGGAATGACTCTCTTAATCTTCGGATCAAGAGAAATGGGATAGATTCTCTTTCTAGTAAGAGATGGTCAGGTTATTGAACGTCAATTTTGACCGAATCTTAGATTCGGCGGTTAACGAAGCAAGTTTAGTATGTCCTTTAGTATCTTGAGAGAACGAGGAATAATATGCGGGCATATTCAAATGTGAACTTGGATATGTGAGAATACACTGGTTCTGACTTTGTGTCAGATTAAGGATGATCGTTAAGTCGATCTCGGTCAGTGTTTACTCTTGTGTTGAAGCTATTGCCTGGAGGAATCCAGCAACGCCAACTCGACTTTAACTAGTTGGGTGATTAGCGGCTTTTGTAGTAGCTAGAGAGGCGATATAGCCTCAGGATTTCCTTTTCAGTTCTGGGAGTGATTCCAGATTTGGAAAGCCGATACCACATCATTGTGCAAACGATGAAGGGGTAGCTTATAAGGATTTCTGAAATCACTTGAGTTCAAGAGCATATTGGGAAAGTACCACATGATTAGATGGACCGGTAACGTTTCGATTCTACGGAGCGTCTCGAGCCGACAACCCGACCGATCATTAAGACCCATGACATTCGATATAGGTGCTCCCCGAGTCACCGACCTATCCTACGACGGCATACTCGGAGTGTACTTTGGAATACGAAATGGTTATGATAAGTTTTGTGGGTACTAAAATACGGGATGAGTCTCCATTGCTTTAGAGCAAGTGGGAGATGTAGTTTGTTGTATTTTAAATAATAGGGTGTGCTCTAAAACAATTAATCACATGCTTTCGTGCAAGTGGGAGATTGTTAGGTGTAATGCCCGAAAGACAATTTTTGTAATTGTTTTATTTAATAAATGAAATGATGTTATTATTCATATTTATTATTCTCATATTCACCGATGTGACAATAGTATTTACACTACAGAAAACCCAAAGTATATCGTTTATGTAATCACTTAACTCGGTGTATGGTATATACACGGGAGGATTGAGTTAGTGAAGATGTACTTAAAATACAATTAGCCCGTAGTGAAGTTAATCGAGAGTATCGGGTCTCTCCTTTAACGTGCTATTAATGCGCCCGAACACGGTTGGTGTGATTGTCTTATCCGGACTTTCGGTTAAGAGAACCTAATGGGGCATTTATATATGATAGATATATCATATAGGGGCTGGACCGATTTGATTAGAGTTCACGATATAATTCCGTAATCGAGAAGTCTTATCGAATCAATGGATGATCATATTTATGGATATATCTTAATCCCGAGGTGATCACGATCAACCGCTTGAATCGGTATGAAGTTTGACTTGACGGTTAAGGATTACACCGAGTCCGTGGTCCGAATTACCCCATCTTGGCATTGTACTTGGATTGAGTGAGTAGTCCGTGTTATCACGGATACGGAATCCATTCCTTCCATTTATGGAAGTAGATAGACGATTCCCTTATTTGTTAATCCTAGAAACCGATCGATCGCGCGAGTTCATATTACACCGATTGATCACCGGTGAGTTGTATGAATTAATTGATCACTAGGGGTTAATGGTAAATAAGGATAAGAGGTTCTAAAAAGGGTTAACGGTAACTTCCCGATTTAGAATGAACGATCTATGGAGGATTAATCCATATGTAATGATTATATCAATGGACGTTTATTATTATTATCGTGACGAGATAAATATAATCTCGATAATCGGAGGAGTGCGATCTCGGGATTATGGTGGCATATTCCCGTGATTGATTTATCGAATATAATTATTCTATAATTATTTATTTGATTTATCGGAGCCGCTGATTATTAGTCCATGGTCCCCGACGTGCCTCCTAATATAGCATAGCTATTCTCGGACGTCGAATCCTAATAATATTAATTTAGTTCTTGTTGGACTTTATTAAAACGATATGTGAATTAATGGTTTAGTGGACTATTAAATTAGTTGGGCTAAATAATTAAATACACGGAAAAGACATTTTTCGTGGACTCGGCCCGAATTGGTGTGTTGACCATTTTTGACCTAATTGGTCAAAAAGGATGGAAATATGCGTGACCTAATTTTTAGTAAAAAGGTGCGCATATATTTTGTGTGTTATTATTAGGAAATTTGTTTTCCTAAAATTGATTAATAAGACATGTGCATAAAATATTTATTGGATAAATATTTATGGAAAGAAATAAAGATAAATATTATCCTAGATTTGTTCTAGAATATTATGGGATTATCTTTTATTTAATGGGATTATTATAATTGATTTTGTATTAATTATAAAATCCTTGGAGGCTAAGTTTTACTCTCCTATATAAAGAGAGTTCTCCCAAGCCTTAACACATATGTAATTTTCGACTTCTACCTCTTAGAGAGGAGAAGGAAAATTTCGGCCAAGGGGAGTCAAGGGAAAATCTTGGAGATTTTTCCGGGTAGCATATCGGAAGGGTTCGAGTCGAGAATTTCCTTCCACCGGGAGTTGCTTGGATCACACGTACGGAAGATCGTGGTGCTCTTCACGCTTTCCTTCGTTCATCCTATTGCGGTTCTTCAACTTGGATTTTGAGATCCAAGAGGTATGATCTACAACCCCCTTGTAGATATAGATCTAGTTATTTTATTACGTGTAGTTTATAGATCTAGATCCATAAATCGTTTCCGTTGCGGATGGTATTACTAACGAGTCCTCATCGGAGGCGGAGTTCTAGCTAAGCCTTTTCTTTCCATAACTGCAAGGACCTGTTCTCGCGGCCTGTTCAAGGTTGGAAAGTCCCTTCGCTGCTAGGCGTGTCTTTTCTCGGATTGATCAGTGACCGACCCGGGTGCGCGGTCCCCTGCCGGCCTTCTCTTCTTGTCAGAATGATCATCTGCCCTCTATTTTCTGTGCTCTGCCTTTTCCGACTTTCGCTTTAGCCGATTGGCCTCTTCTCCTTGACAATGCTTGAAGGCCACCTCAAAGCACTATTCCATAGACGTAGGAAGCCTGCTGCTCAACTTGGCGTACAGGCTTTCCTCTCGTAGCCCGATGCAACATTTCTAGGCTCCCAATCTCACCGGCAGTATACCGGGTCAATCGTAGTCTAGCGTGGTGGTCAAGGTCGTCTCCCAAGGGAAATGTGAGGTTAAACACTGATTAGTTATCATTATCTTGATCCGAATCACAATTTTATTTAAAAAGACTAATAACTAGCTGTAAAGGTTGTTCAAACGATAAAAGAAATCAACTAAGATGGTTTGTAGTTCAAGTTAATTCCCTTAAATTGATTGGAATCGATCAACATAGGTGTGCTATTGTGTGAATGGTGCATTCCGAAACATGTAATTTTCCTTCTTACGAGTGTACAAAATTACACTATGCCTTATCCTTGGTTTAAGCACCTTAAACCTAATGACTCGACACGATAAACACATGAATGCAATATTCCCCGGATAAGGAATCAAATTCCATTAGGGTCGATTCTACCTTCCGTTCCTCTTACCCTTATCTCACAACTAACGTCTCCGTTCGGTTTCTATTAATTGTGTACGTGCATGCAATGGTTAATTACTCCAATACACACGTTAACAATCAAAGCAAGCAAGAGGATTTCAACACAATAGAAGCTTACAATAAAACGATCAATTCCAAAAAACAAAAGATCAATTATCATTACTATATCATCTTAGTCAATACAAGAAACTAGCCACTCATTATTATAACTACTAACAAGGTATAGCTAGCATTCATAACAAAGAGAACAATTAGATCAAAGTAAAGATTAAGAATCTACCTAATTCAAGTCATGAACTTGAAACTAGGATGTTTCATCTAACCTTCAAAGCTTCAATGAAGATAGAACACAAAATAGTTGCTTCCTACATCCACCAAAGTGCTCCAAACATCAAAATGATAATTCTACAATATTTTACAAAAGATTTAAGTGTTAAATTGATGAAGATTTTGGCTAATGCGCATGTGATAGGTTGATGTCGTGGCTTGCACCACTTGATGTTGTGGTTTACGCCACTTTTGATGTTGTGGCTTGCGCCACTTGATGTTGTGGTCTGTGCCATGACATCAACAATTATGAATCTTGCATGAAATAAAACGAATGCTTTCTAATTTCCTTCCATTTCTTTTCTGTTCTTCTTCAATCACTACAAAACAGACATAATCACAACACTAATAACTTTTGATAATAAATTATAGATGACTAGGTTAACATTTATTAATAAAATTTAGATATTAATCATATAAAATTATGAAATGAAATCGATTCGATTTATAACTAATTCCACTATAATCGATACGAATTATCATTATATACTGAAGAATTGGGGTAAAACATCATAGAATTTTATCATCCGGTTGACATACATCATAGCCCTACGACGAAGGATGCGATTCGGATGTGATCATCCGCGTCTCGGATCTGTATGGACTCTTCATTGAATCGCTTGAGGTATTGTAGTGCAGTTTTTTCCCGCTTCTGCTCGAGAGTAAACAGATGGGTTGCATCTATCTAGAAATGTTTGGCCGTAATGAAGGCGTTAAGAAACATCTTCCCTAAAGTATCAAAATTGGAAAGCTTTACACTTCATCTCATCCTGGACACAATCGAGATTTGTGTAAGTAAGATACGGAAACAGATGATCTTGAGGATCCTTAGTCCCATCGTATGGATCAAACTTCGGTATTTTGAACCTGGTGGGTTGAGGGTAGTTGTCCACATGCTCAGAAAAAGGTGATTCAAGGGCCAGTTGAGCAGTTTGCTTGCCTGTTATGATGGCTGCGTCCATTGCTTGGGGGACAATCAGATGCTTCCTCAAATTAGAAGAGGACGAATGATCATTCTTCCTGGCCTGTTTAGGCCTTAGCGGAGGGGGAGGTGTCTTTTCCCACGATTTTTCACTGGGATCCTCTTCCGCCGAATTTTGATCCAACGAATTCTCTTTTGACGGATCTTCTTCCTGCACGTCATGGCCTTACGAATCCTCGTTCAGAGGATCCTCTTCCTCCAAGCCTTCCTCTTCCCACATATCTTCCTCTTCCTCATCCTTTCCAGCCAAGGCGGAATTGAGGATGGCTTCCTTGGTTGCGCCATCGAGGGCCACAAGTTGATCCATCAAGGCTTGATGGTCGCATTTCGTCCTGCTGTGGGAGTTGGTTATTAGCATCTGACTCTGTCGCGCCGTTAGCATGGCTGCCATTAGACATCTGTTGTCATGTTGTTACCATATTGATTTTTGAAGCTTTGAACGAGACTGTCAGTGGGAGGCCTTCCTTTTAGCGCCAACTGACGATGCTGGAGATCGTCGGGTAATAAATCTGGGGCCTTTGTCCCTAGTGACAACCTTATCAAGCTTTCAAGAACGAAAACGGTGTGGTTGTTTGTGATGATTTAGACTGGACTTGAGATGTTGTTTCTCAAGCTGCCTACGTATCCTGTAATTGTTCAGGAATCAAGTCTTCGTAGTTCCTTAGGGATTGTTATATAGAGGGGCTTGTTCCCTAGCGTTGCGTGTAGCGTGTCACTGGTGGTGGATTTTGTGTTCCCTAAGGAATAGATAATGATGATTTGATCCCCTCGATTTTAGGAGATAATCATGGACATATTCAAATGTCAGGATCAGAGTAGTTATGGCCTGGGATTCTTCCAATATTTATCCGATTTGTCTTGCACGTGGGGAATTGGCTACGGCAGAGACCTAGGCCGACCTGTAAGGTTGAACATGGAAAGGCTGACCTTATTCCTCGGTCGTCCTGAAGAGGTCCGTGGGAGAGTAGCCGAGCTTACGCACCTCGGATCCTGGGGGTTCTGACCCTTAAGGTGGATTTTCTCTATCTTCATTTATTGTTGAATTATTATGGGGATGACAAGTGGCAAGGCACTGATCCGACCCCCGTCATCATGCGAAGTTCTCCCAAGTGGCAACACTACACTATTAGCGGGGTGCTCATTCAGTTGCATCTTCAGAGTATCGGCGATGGATTCTTTTATCCGACTCTGAAAGTTCTATGTAGTCAAATTGCTGCGATAATCATGAAGTTTGAATTTAGGACAATTTTTTTTGGTCGAAACCGGATATTTTATAAGATTTTACCGTACAAAATGTACACTCTAGTAGTATTTCTGTAAATTACATGTCAAAAGCTGGAAAAGAAAATTACATCCAAGCTACTCTAATTTCGCGGGCTTTACAGATTGCCTCAGAAATGAAAATCATCTTCGGGGACCGTTGGGTGTTGGTCCCATGCACTACTTGATTCCTTCAATACCATATACTTTGAATGAGTTCACGAAAGAGGAACCTCCAGAATTCAATATTGTCGTGTTTATACATGTTCACGCTTAAGCATCTCGTGAGCCATAAAGAGGTGTCCGAGGCCGAGGTAAAGTGAGGCCAATGATGTTGGTGAACCACGGTTTCCCACATTGATTTGATCCAGTTGCAATCTCGAAACACGTGTAAAGAAGTTTCCATAAACATACCGCATAAAGAGCAAGTACCATCATCAATGATGTGTCTTAAGTGAAGAAGAGATGCCGTTGGAAGGGCATTTTGAAAATTCTATCAAATTAGGAGGTTACCCCGAAGTGGCCCTTTGATAGACCACAATGCTTCCAAAATTTTGAAGAATTTTGTGGAAGGGGTGGGAGCTCTTGGAGAGCAAAGTAGGCTGACTTCACTGTGAATTTGCCGGTTGAAGTCGGAAGCCAAATAACATTGCCTTGGTCGTCTAAGCCAATTGCGTTGTGAAGGGAGTTTGCGGTTTAACATATGTGCCGCCATATAAAAGAACTCGTAGATTTTGGTACATCAAATAGGGTACCATACTTTTGCCTAAAAATTTGCACCCACAGTTTGCCTTGGTCGGTTAAAAGTTGCCACACAAGTTTGGCTAGCAAAGCGTCATTCATTCCTTGAGCTGTCCGGATGCCTAATCCTCCATGTAATTTGGGTCAACAAACGTCTCTCCAGGAAACAAGGTGTAGACCCTTTTTGTCTTCTTCATGCCCCAAAAAAAAAGATCGAGCCAGTCTATCAAGTTCATTTGCCCAGTCTTTTGTTCAAATTGAGGTACCAAATGATACTTGTGTATTTGAATGATCCACGTGAGAAGTTATATACGTAACCAATTTTATAAACAATACACTCTCCGTTTTTTTTATCTGTCATATTTCAGAATTTGTTATGTTTTTATTTATCTTTCATTTTATATTTTTAATGTATCATTTATTATTTATTTTCCCATTTATCAATAAAATATTTACATCTCCAATAAAAATATACATTTCCAATACTAAAAACTCATTTACCAACAAAGTATTTACATCTCCAATAAAAAAATACATTTTCAATACTATATTTTAGACATGTTAATTACCTAATCTGTAAGATTTATCTCTCTGCGACAGATAAAAAACAGATGAAGTAATATGGACTTTCTCTTTTTTTAAATAATAATTATAATAATACCCTAGAGACAATCATCAAGGGAGTAGTATGGACTTTCTCTTTTTTTCTCTTCCATGATATATTTTTCTTCTTCATGACAGATTCCACTTAATTATTTAAATAAACAACCCTATTGAACAAGAATTAGAATAGGTGGCGATTTTCTTTTTTAAAGAAGAGAGAAGTGTTGAGATGGAGTTAAGGGTGATTTATATGGCTTTGGTGGAGGCTCGGAGGATGCAGATCTCGGCACTTGTTGTGGAAAGTGACTCCTTAATAAGTGTGTAGAACCTCATTGTCCGGTGGAGGATATTACCCCTTTCGGTTGCCTGCTTCATGATTGTTTGCAGGAGTCTTTCGTTTACATCTATTTCTTTCTCTTTTGTCAAGCGCACGGGGAATGTCCCCGCTCATTTATTAGCTAGGAATGGTTTACTTTCCTTATGCGATATTTTTTGGGGAGCTTCACCCTGATCGCGTGTGAGTCACTAACGTCGATATTACTAGCAAGAATACTAGGTACATCGCAGTATAGTAAATGCGAGTCAAGGTCGATCCCACAGAGACAATGCAACTCATAAGTATAAACGATTCTAACCTAATTAAGAAGCAACATAAAGACGGTCATTGACCAACAATAACGTAAAAAAAACAAACATGGTATACCTCTCCCTCTCCTCACCGATCTACTAACTTGGATTAGTTAATCGTTATGTTTACTTCCCCACGTAATTTCCTTAGATTAATCGCGAGCTTTTAATGATTATTATCATATTTATCAGCTACGGGTGCAATTCCTACTCCTATCTACTCCGACAATGGCAGTAGACAATCTATAATCAAACTACCCTCCTTAATTGGTCCGTAATAGCCCATACGCATAAAGAACTAGAACTGCCGATATTGAGCGTTACCTCATACCGCTAACCCGCCTAGACAGTTGTCGACACTGACCAGCACGTTCCTAGGGTCCATCAAGACTATTTCCTAATTAACACTTCACTTGCGGTCCTTCATGTTAATTTACGAATTACGAATACTAGATTGGCGGCCAGACCTATTACTCGTTTTAATTATTCATGCCGATCAACGTAGCTGTAGTGAATCCCAATTTAGGTTTTCTAAAATATGCCTCGGTAAACCGGTATAGACCGCCGGTTTACCGGGGGCGGCTTTTCCTAATTTCTGGATCTACATTGCTCAGTACGATTAAAATAAATAAATTATAGGGTTGTTAAACATGCAGATTAACTAAAACACATAAATACGAACAGATCTACCATATTGAAGACAAAAAGGAACGTTCAATGCTTCATACCTTCAACAATGGAGATCTAGCTCGATCTACTCAAACTAGAGATGATAGAAGAAGGGAGGAAACCAAAAACAACTCTCCAAAGCTCAAGAAAACTTTATTGCATAATAATAATTGTAATGTAATATATAAATTTGAAGATTGTATTAAGCATATGAAAACTCTCAGTATATGCGGCTTTATATAGATACAATAGCCGATTTAAGACTCTCTAAAACCCTAAGGAACGCATTGGGCTGAGTGATTGAAGTCCAAGAAGAAGCCTGCTGAAGAAAAAGAAGAATAGAAGGCCCGGTAACCCGAGGGTTAGGCCCGGTAAACCGGTGACTTATTCAGCACGAAATTTATTGGCACATCCTATAAAACACGCAAAACGAGACAAAACAGTACCAAAACATCGGGAAATAGCATAGATGCAGAATTACAATCCTGGAAACACTCACATAGCATTTGACACGTATTCTAAGCAATAACGAGCCTATCTATCCTCTCTTGAGCAGAATTCGGGGTGAATATAAGTATAATTATTGGTACCAATTAGAGTGTCATCACACCCCCAAACGATGTTGTCTCTGCTGCACGCTTTGACAGATTTAAATGAATAAAAGACTTGAGTTTTTAAAAAAAAAATTTGTTGAGATGAAATACACTAAAAACAAAAATAAAAACAAAAATAAAAGACCATAAAATTGTGGGAATTTATTGACATTACGAAAATATTTCGAAAACCATGATTATTACATGATGCATATTAAAAATACTTATATAACATCACATATTTATGTGAATGTTTTTTCACCAGAAGAATAGTCTCTCGTACACAATAAATTTTTAACAGGTGTTGAGATAAGAGTAATTTTATGATGTCCGGAAAAAAGATAATATCAAATACTTTAATGTCTGAAAAAGTCGGTGGTGTCAATATAAGTCGACTATTCTTGAGCAGTTCTGGATCAAATTTACGACATCAATAGAAATCGTTTCTACTCGAATAAATAAGATACAACATGGGCTTGAAACGGATAAAGACCCGAACATGACAATGTTATTGGTTCAACTATGCAGACAAAACGAGTGACATAAATATGTTTTTATATCATTGATTATAATGAGTCTACATCATTATCAAATATATTAAGTAATATTGGTCAGGCCAGGCCAATATTAAGAGCTCTTGGCCAGGCATTTTCCCTGAGTATGAGTCAGACTCTGCAGGCACGACCCGAGCCGAACTCCGGATTAGTCGGACCAGTGGATTCCGGATACCGGGGGCTTTAAGCAACAGAAAAAAGAAAAAGATATTAAGTAATATTGTATCGCTCATTATGTTTGAATAATTGTGACAATAGCATTACAGTTCCGAAAAGTAATAAAGTTGAATGATTGAAAAAAATTACACCTTAGTATTATTGCATGGTGGCTTCTTTTAAATAAGGATTACGATTGAAAAGCATGACAAAAAGAATAAAACAAATATAATATATAAAAATATATATATGAAAATACATACAAATGCCAAATAAATGGATGAATAACTAATTTTAGAGTAATAAATTGAATTATTCAACTCATATACTTGTCTTTTTTTTTTTTGACTGTGCATATACTTGTCTTATATAGAGTAATCCCTAAATAACTAAACGTGTGTGGAGGCCAACTTTGACCGTAATATCCCGATTCTCGAAAAAAGGCATTTTAGTCTTTTAACGAAAAATCAGAATATTATATTTATTTTAATTTTGGAAATAAAAGGAAAAAAAAGAAAAAAAAAAAAGGAATTAATGGAATAGGTTTTAATGGGAATTTAACTTCCATAAGTTAAAAAAATAGAGAAAAACGGTTCATCAGAGAAAGAGGCGCAGGTTTTGAACCAAAAAGAAGGAGAAGAAACTATTGTTAATCGTGGCTAATCCGTTGCTCGGTTGCGCAGACTTCTCAAGGGAAAAACGCTCCACGTGACGCAATGATCGTGTGGATATAAGTTTTGTTGGGAAAAGGTTAGGTTTTTCATCAATTTTGGATTTTACGTGTTTCGAACAAGTTTGAGTGTTCAAAGTTTTTCCTTTCGTAGCTTTTGTGATTAGAATCGTAGTTTGATCAATTGGTTTGATCAATTTGTAGGTTGGTGTTAAAGGCTAGGTTTTTGGCTACCAAATCAAAAGTTTGGTTGTGTTGCTCGCTAGACAAAGGTAACGGGATTTTCGTATTGAATGATTGCGGTTTTATAATGATTAATGTGAAGTAAAGGGGTGTTCTTTATTTTGTATTAGTGTGGCTGTTATTTATGTTGCTGTTTGCTGATATCAATTCCATTTTCATACATAACTGTCATCGGCGTTGATGTAGCGTCTGCATATTTTACTAGTTTAGTACAGGGATGCACTTTTGGCTTTTGCTTTTTAGTATTCTAATTAAAATAAATATGTTTTGGTACTGTTGATACCATTGTTTAAAGAAAAGAAAAGGGGATATGCAGCCTTAGGCCGATGGCCTCCTATAGAAAAAAAAAGGGCAGCCTTGTTAATAAAATAATAATAATAATATTAATAAATTCTACCTTAGCGATTTAACTAGTTCGAAATTTGCTTTAAAAAAAAATAGAATAGCTAAGTGTTTAATTAATTTGTTGGTAGTGTGGTGGTATACTAGAGTATGGTTTTAGGGTCTTCCTATTATGATCTAAACAACATTAATAAATATTCATGAACATTACAAAGCCATGAATAGGTTTCGATGCGTTTAGTTACTTTCGCACAAGTGGACTTCTTATGGATGAAACTTGGGACCGTCGGAAACTTAGGATTGGCCTTGTGCTTTGATGAACTAGGGATCATCATTGTCTGTGTAATTGCTAGATTGAGTCTAGAAGTCTAAGAAGAGGGAGTATGGAGCTTTTGTACTGAATGAAACTAGGTGGCTAGTTAATCGCTTAATAAACGTAATTGACTAGATAAAAGATTAAGCATCATGAGAGCTTGAATAGGCACAGTACAATATCGGCAATGTGTTGGTTGGCCAGATAAAGTGGTGATGGTCACTGCCGGATTCTAGACAAAGCCAGTTAAAGTAGTGATCATACCGCCGGACAACCTCACGAACGAGATAGTCATTCACCGGATAGCCTATGTAGCTAGCCGGTCAAAGTGAGGTGATTGTCTCGGGACCGCTAGAGATTTATCTCTATAGGGTTGCGTCTTTTGTCTTAGTGCATTTCTCACTAAGTGTAGTGCCCTCGTAAACATGATGTAACAAAGATAAGCTAAGCTAGTAACCCTAGGGACCTCATATTATACCATGAATATAATGTGATTGTTAGATGTAAGATCATGTTATTTTGGCCTAATAACAAGTTGTTGTTTGATTAGTTTCCGTTATAAAACGCATGATTTCAATAGCTTCTACTCGTTACTAAGTACGTATGTACTTATCCGTTATATGTTTTGGGATGAGAAGATGAACAGGTTTTTGATGAAGATGAGTATGACGAAGATGTTTGATGCTTTTGGATACGAAGTTAACTTGTGTTGAAGTTTTGAAGACTTTTCTTTATTTCAGTTTTTGATTTAAAACTATGTTGTCAATTCATTTTGAATGTTGTTTTTTTTTTGTGTTTGGCTCGTTTAGTGGCCTTTGTTGTAAGACGTTTTATTTTCCATTTTTTTGGATTTAGTGCAGCATTGAATCTGATTTAGTTGGTCTTTGGAATTTATTTCCCCGAGTCGTTTCGTTTCCGCATTGTGTTTATGATATATGACGTAAGGCTTATGTATAATATTAGATTATATTTAATATTATACATGCCGGGCGTTCGTTTCCGGATAAGGACTCGGTGTCCGGGAACGGGACGTCACATTGACACATTTAATCCTAATAATTTAGTTTGATGAAGTCATGCAACAAATTACTATTTCTTTATTCTTTTTAATTTCTTTCTTTCTGGCAGGGGTGGTGGTGTTTGGAATTATATATTGTTTGTATTGTTTTTACTTGTATCCTCTAACATAATTAACCGAACTCGAACCGAACTTAAGTTGTTCATCAAGTTTGAACTCAAACAATTCAAAACTTGATTTGAAATATTCACGAGTTTTATCAAATATATTATTATATTATATTAAAAATGTTTTTTCCTGTTGTATTTTTTATTTTGACAAGTTGAACTACAAAACTTCAATGCGTAACATTTTTTTCGAACTTGAAAGTACTCAAAATTTAATTGTGTGCATACCCTAGCAAAATTAAAAACTTTATTTGAACCAATATCGAGTAATTTATACCTTGTTCGAACGAACTTGAATCGAGTTCAAGCATCATTGTATTTTAAACGATGTTCGATTCGACTCAAATCATGTACGATCAAGAAAGAAGGATAATTTCACTAATACACCTTTTCCTAATAACTTGCATGCAATTAAGTGTGAAAATTCTTCTTTCTTAGTAACTTGTATCGGGAGAATAAATTAAGGAGGAATTTTAAACGTGAAACGTCACAAAGTTTACTAATAAAATGAATTATAAATGTTAGAAATGGTCTTTTCTTTGAATTTTACTAGTTTGTTCGATGGCTTTCTGTAAGTTCTTATCCTTAATACAATAAATTGTATAATACATTTTTATTTTGTTAATTATAAATTAAATACATTAATTTATATAAATCATATCATAATCAATGATATTAAAAAATGTTATTTTGAAAACGATATAAAAAAATGTTCCGTTAAACTTTTAAAAATGATAAAATATTATCTTAAAAAAATGATAAAATATTTATTACACTTTTGTTTTTGACTGTTTGTATTCTATACTTTAATAGTAGTACTAATATTACACACGTTCCCCTCCGCGGCTTTCACAAAGTGTTCAAAGAAGGGTGAATTTCCAAGCAGCCTCAAATGATTTTGAACCCTTCTCATTTCTATCTCATAAATGATATAAAATAATGTTATTATGAAAATGATTCTATCCCGATAAATAAGAGGACTTATTTCTACGGGTAATTTTGAATGATATATCTGAATGTGGAGACATCTGAACCATATATTTTTATATTATAATAATTTTAAATTACGATGAAACTGTATAATTTAAATGTCTCTACGAGGTATAATTTTTTTTTTTCGACCTAACAACTACTTCAATAGTAAATAGAAGAATGGGCATATAGTTATTGACAAGTAATGGTAGATCCAATGAATAAGGAGAGCCACTTTTAATGAATATATATATATATTATTTGGATTTCAATATGTTATCCATACTTTAACGGTGTACAACAGAACTATGATCTTTGACGTTTGTCAAACAATAATGGTAATAATAGTATTCCTTCCGTCTCATTTTATTGTCTCGTTTGACTTTTCATACAGATTAAGAAAAATGTAGTTAATATTTTGAATTTTATTTGATACAATAGTTTTACATTTATGCTCTTTAAGTAGTTATTTGAGTATTTAATTCTACATATTTTTTATTTTAAATATTGTACAGAGGGAAGGACATTTGAAAAAATTTAACAATAAATACACAAAATGGACATTTATATTCGGACAAACCAAAAAAAAAATGTGGACAAATAAAATGGGACGGAGGAATAGTACGTGCTAATTAATCAACAAAGCGAATATAGTAAATTCCTTAATGATAGGGCCATAGGTGTATGTATGTATTTAATTATAGAACTGTAGATAATAAATTTCTAAAAAAAAATTTGGAAAATTAGGGATAAGGACACAATCTGAAATATTTTTAAGTAACAGGACAACTACATATTTTTTATAGGGAGAAGGACAACTGCATAATTTTTATAGCGAGAAGGACAAACAGTGAATCCCGAAAATCAGTGAATCTCCCTAGTGAATCCCGAAATCAGTGAATTTCGATAGTGAATTTCGACAGTGAATCTCGAAAATTAGTGAATTTCGACGATGAATTTTGAAAAATAGTGAATTTCGACAGTGAATTTCGTCAGTGAATTTAAACAGTGAATTTCGAACACAAGTGAATTTCGACAGTGAATAAATAGTTTTGTCCTTTATGCAAAAGTTTCAAAAAACTGTCCTTCTACTCAATTGATGAAATATTTCTGTCCTTCTCCCTCATTCCCCCAAAAAAAATTAGATAATTAACAAAACTGATATTCTATTAAAACTGAATGATTCAGTTTCATAAAACTAAAAGGATTAAAGTATGTTGTTAAAGTTTGTAGACATACTTAACTAATTTTTAAGACTTTATTATGGCCCATCTGTCCCACAGGGGATGCCTAAGGACCAAGTTAGTAATCCAATTAATTCTTTCATTTTAAAAAAAAAAAGATAAATCACATTTTTATATTCTTGATTATTATGTTGAGTTTCATATCCATAATTGAATCATACATTAAAAGTAATAAAATTTATTTAAATTTGTGTTGTGTCAAACTCTACTTGCAATAACTTTTTTTCAAAAAGAATATTACTTGTAACATCCCGACTTTTCATAAATGGCAAAGTAGTAATTGAGTTTTTTTTTTTTGTATGACCTAATTATTAATTGTCCTATTTATTTTATTAAAAAGAATTTAATTAAAGGATTTAGTTATTAGCTAAAAAGGATTTAATTAATAACTATTTAAAAGAAATAATCCCCAAAATCTATCTTTTATGTCATACGCATATTCTGAAGAAAAAAAAAGAGAGTACGACGCAAACAGACGCAGAGCTTTAACGCAGGATGTCTAGAACGAAGACTTCAACCGTGCGACCAATATGTTCATCGTTTCAAGATGCCGCAGGAGAGAAAAGTGATCACCGCGATGAGACGCAACTTTGGAATAAAATATCCTTGTTCCGTAAGTTTTCAGTTTAGTCATAGTTTTTCGTAATCGTCTTGTTCGTTTCTTCAAAAATTCGTATCTTTTAATCCGTAACTCTGTTTTTCAGCCATAAGTAGTCAAAACGATCGTCTTGGAGCGTAGATCATTCTAAAAATAGGTTCACAGCATTTAATTTAGGTAATATTCAGTTTTGCACATTTTTTCAATTCGGGTTTTTCAAGGAAGATAGAATTTTTAGGGTTACCTGTTGATCAATTAGGTTTCGAGTTAAAGGCTTAGAAGTTCAGCGTTTTCTTGAAGGTTTTGGATCGGTTTTGCTGGAAATTAAGATGAGAGGCTCTTCCTAATGAATAATTATAGTTGTTTAATAATAGGTTGAGTTCTGGCGAGTTTTGGTGTTGTTTGGTGATAGAATTCATCTTAAGTTGTAATTAATGAGATGTGATATGTTTTGGTATATTTGTGTTGAATTTTAAATTTCTATTTTTTTGATTCAATAACATTAATTAAACCTAAACAAGCATCGATTGAGTTTCTGATGCGTTTGGTTCCGGCACCGGACGTACTCTTAAAGAGAATTGAAGTTCGGGACCGTCGGAAAGGCATGAAAGGGCTTGTGCTTTGATGAACTGAGTTCATCAATGTCTGTGTATGTGCTAGACCTTGTCCGTGTCTTGTGGTCTAGGAAAGAAAGTAGTGTATGTGAGGGAGCTTACTTGAAAACACTTAGGTGGCTAGTTAATTCACAATAATAATTACATAAGTGTATTAAAAGATGAAACGTCATTTATTCTCGTTTAGGCACTGATTCATATCGGCGATGTGATACATTCAGTAAAAGCGAACAACGTTGTTGGCCTATAAACGGCTGAATGGCAGTGGAGGAAACTCGCCGAACGTATACGCATACCGGGGAGATCCCGGGACTATCGGTGCTATTCACCGTAGTTGACAAGTACATCTCGTGGTGGAATTTTCATCATGCATAGTGCCCTTGAGTAATGATGTAACCAAGATAAGCTAAGCTAGAAACGTATAGTTATGACATGTTGATGGACATGAAGCGAACCCTAGATTGAGTCGGTATCATAAAGATAATTTAATAATAATCACAATACTAACCTTTTGTTGTAGAACTTAGTTATTAATTAGCTTCTCACTTTTATTAAGTACTTTGTACTTACCTCTTTTGCATTTTCTTTTGTATGCATTGTGGGGTGAGAAGACGAACAGCCGACCACGAGTTTGTTGAGGACTACGGGGAAGACTTTCGACGATGCTTTGTTTTACTTTTAATTCTAGACTTGGTAGACAAGTTGTTACTTTCAAGACACCGTACTTTGTAATCTTTGGAGAATCGTTGTTGTAAGTTAATTCCTTCCATATTTAGAATGGTTACTTTCTACTCATAGTAGCATTTATGATTTTACCCGAGTCTTTTGGGCTTCCGTTTGCTTTTATTTGATACGACGACGTAGAGGCTTGCGTATAATATTAAATTTATTTAATGCTATACGCGTCGAACGTTCTCTTCCGGATAAGGGCTCGGTATCTGGGAGCGGGGCGTTACACTACTACTGTGGTTTCAAAAAGAAGAATAATTCTACTACTGCATATACAATTTCCCTAATACTAGTCTTTAAGATTGTCTTTTCACACGACAAAATGTTTTAATATACGTATTTTTTTTCTTTTCAATTTTAACTTTTCGCTTTTATTTATTCTGATTCAAATTTAGATAGAATGTTGAATTTTTTTTCTGCCGAGATTTAGGTCACAAATGGATGAAATATTCTTTCTGACCGATATTGAGTATAGAAAACATTTAATTTCTGACTGAAATTAAGTCAGAATAATGAACCACATTCTAACTTATTTTGGGACAGGATAATATTATTTTTTGAAAAGATACCTCCGTTAAAGAGAGATCTTATTGCCACATTATGAGTGATTT
The DNA here is from genome assembly GCA_036785695.1 of Gentiana straminea. Classification (NCBI taxonomy): domain Eukaryota; kingdom Viridiplantae; phylum Streptophyta; class Magnoliopsida; order Gentianales; family Gentianaceae; genus Gentiana; species Gentiana straminea. Next base: position 7,233,653 of record JAVUPR010000465.1, read on the forward strand.
CACTCACACATTTTTCACTCACACATTTGTATAATGTACATACCACTACATATTTTATTTCCATTCATTAAAGTGATTGATTATTTATTGTGATGTGTTCCAACAAAATGTGTGGTGTTGAGTGTGTTGTGTAAGATATTGTGGTAAAATGAGTAGTGAATGTATCACTACTCCAATCCAAAATACTCTTCACTCACCAATTTTTAGAATTTCGTGAAAGATTTAAATCGAAATTTATTAATTAGTAGTCTATTTTGAAAAGATTAGTTGTATATTTTTTTAGTGGGAGAAGTCGGTACATGATTCCGAACTCCTACATCCCATCTCAAAGTCAAACTACCGTTAGACATATTTTCTCTTTCACTATTTATTCCGAACACTTACACGGTTATACCCCATCTCAAAATCAAACTATCGTAGCGACATATCTTCTCTTTCACTATTGAATTATGTATTTAAGAATAAATTTTCATTGACATATTAAGTTGTGACATTCGATAGAGAGGTCGTGAAATTAACATTAACCAATAATATCTAGTTTTATTGTGAAAAAAAAATAAAAAAATGAGATGGATAAAGCGAAAAAATTGGTGTAAACTTCTCCTATTCAACCAAATCCTTTAAATACATCATCACTAATCAAAAACGCTACTTGCAGTATAAAAAAATTAGAAAATTAGGGATAAGGACACAATCTGAAATATTATTAAACAATAGGACAACTACATATTTTTTATAGGGAGAAGGACAACTGCATAATTTTTAGGGGGAATGAGGGAGAAGGACATAAATATTTCATCAATCGATTGAGTAGAAGGACGTTTTTGAAACTTTTGCATAAAGCGACAAAACTATTTATTCACCTGGCCGTCGAAATTCACTTGTGTTCGAAATTCATTGTTTAAATTCATCTGCCGAAATTTGTCGAAATTCACTAATTTTCAAAATTCATTGTCGAGATTCACTGATTTTCGGGATTCATCTGTCAAAATTCAATTTCACCGTCGAAATTCACCGATTTCGGGATTCACTGGGAAGATTCACCGATTTTCGGGATTCACCTGTTTGTCCTTCTCGCTATAAAAATTATATGTAGTTGTCCGTTACTTAAAAATATTCCGATTTGTGTCCTTATCCCTAATTTTCCATAATTTTTATAGCGAGAAGAACAAATAAAGTGAATCCCGAAAATCGGTGAATCTCCCTAGTGAATCCCGAAATCAGTGAATTTCGATAGTGAATTTTGACAGTGAATCCCGAAAATCAGTGAATCCCGACAATGAATTTTGAAAATTAGTGAATTTCGACAGTGAATTTCGGCAGTGAATTTAAACAGTGAATTTCGATAGTGGATAAATAGTTTTGTCCTTTATGCAAAAGTTTCAAAAGACTGTCGTTCTACTTAATTGATGAAATATTTTTGTCCTTCTCCCTCGTTCCCCCTAAAAAAATTCAATTCTAGTCTAAGGTCAACACCCATATGCAAGAAAGAATTTTCCTGCTTCCTTCAACATCCCAATTTCCACATATTCATTAATCAAACGTCAAGAAAAGTATCTATATAAAGGTTGTTTCTTTATGCTTACATTCTCATTATAATTGCCTTCACTATTTTTTTCATTGATTTTTTTTTTCTCTACTTCAAAATACAAAGGTTGACAATAATGGGGATTTTCCCACCATGTTCTTCTGCAGAGATGCTTAACAAAGTACTTGAAATGGTTTGTGGGAAGAATCAAGAAGAAAATGGGAGTAAGCAAAAGAAGATTAAAGGGACAGTGATTTTGATGAAGAAGAATGTTTTGGATATGAATGATTCGGGTTCTTCTCTAATTGATCGATTCTTGGATATTTTTGGTCATGGCGTTTCATTACAGCTCATAAGTTCTGTTCATAGTGATTCTTCAGGTAACGCCTTTTCATTTTTTTTTTTTTTTTCCGTTTATCTTTCTCTTTTCTTTGAAAACTGTGGTTGTCGGAGAGTGTATTCCGGCGACTCCGGGGATGTGTTGTTGCGTGGACTCCGCATTTTGTTAGACAGTTTAGCTGCATGAGTGTAAATGAGATCAAACGCATTTTGTCCATATCTACACCTGATATGCAATTATTAGTATGCTACAATGCGGTGGATGCATATGAAATATTGGGTGGTTTAGTGACGTCACATCCGCACTATAATCGACTTTTTCACATTCCATTCTAGAGTTAAGGATCAATATTTCTCCGGTTAATTATTTCCGGTGTGGTGTTACGATAAAAAAGGAAAAAACTCACTATGATGCCATTTAAGATGCCTAAAAAATTGTATTCAGACAAAGCCCATTGCAATGTACCTCATGATCATGATTGGGTTGGGTGGACGTCTATGTAGCACATATAGTAGATAGTGGGACTTTGAGCTTTGTGAAAAAGACATCATATTTTTTTCTTTTTTCTGTGCAATATGACATTTTGATTGGCCTTACGCAACTACCAAAGATTAATTTTTGCTGTTGAAAATGTTGAATATTAGCAAAGACGGTGCCGGGATTTCAACTTGGGTGGACTAATGAACTATATTTAGATGGTCGGGTGGAGTAGATTAAAATGATTTGGAGGATTGAGAAGGATTACATAGGTTTTTTTGGTGTCAAAAAAAAAAAAAAAAAAAAATTTGTCCGGGTGGGCTTGAGCCCCCTTAGACTTTGTGTCTACCTCCGTCCTTGTTTAATAGCTATGAATAAAGTACAGGCTGATGTATGGAAGCATCCTGTTTATACGCATTCCACGAAAGTTCGGGTCATTTAGGGCTATTGTACACAACTTTAGTTTATATATCAATGATCTTATGTTTGTAGCATAAGTTGTAATAAAGCAGCAAGTTTTGATCAAATTGGATTTTGTTTACAGAGAATGGATCAAGAGGGAAGTTAGGAAAAGCAGCAAACCTAGAGAAATGGGATGGGAAATTAATATCAGAAGCAGCAGAAGATGCTGCATTTCAAGTTCAATTTGAATGGGATGAATCCATGAACATTCCTGGTGCTTTTATAATAATAAACCATCACAATAAACATTTCTACCTCAAGACTGTGACTTTAGATGATGTTCCTGGACATGGTCAGCTCCATTTCATCTGCAATTCTTGGGTTTATCCTGCTCATCGTTACAAGTACAACCGTGTTTTTTTCGCCAACAAGGTGCTTTTACTTTCAAGAAAACTAGATTAGTTATATGACTAAAGTGTCATTTATGATATGGTTTGATTTTTGTATCTATATCTCCCTTTTTTTCCTCCGAAAATTGGTGTTACTTTATGCTGGTTTCGCTAGACTGCATTTTCAAGTGTAGAAATTGGATATCTTTTGTCATTTCATAAGCTTATAGAGCACAAAAATCACAACTCACATGCAGGCCAGACTCTTTCTGTTACTATTTTAGAAATGTAAGGTAAGATTTTGTACGTACGGTACGTTTAGTGGGCTAACGGTTTTGTTGGACCGAGCTGCACAATCAAGATCCTTAAATGTATAAGGCTGTCTTTTTTATTACACGAATAGGAAGCGTGTGGTGCCATCAATTAGGTTTTGTATGAATCTAGTTCAAGCCATGGCTAACAAAGGTTGTTATGTTTGTATTGCCAGACATACCTGCCAAACAGTACACCAGAGACTCTGCGTCCGTATAGGGAAGAAGAGCTGATAAACCTTCGTGGGAACGGTTCTGGCACGCTTAAAGAATGGGACCGAGTATATGATTATGCTTACTATAATGACTTGGGTAGCCCTGAGAAAGGTGCAGACCATGTACGCCCTGTGCTCGGTGGTACTAAAGAGTACCCGTACCCACGAAGAGGACGAACAGGACGTGCACCAAACAAAAAAGGTAATCATCCTAAACCTATAGTATGCTTTCAAACTAATGACTTAGTTGACTTAAATGCCCTTTGTGTATTGTTATGACAGATCCCAAAACAGAAAGCAGACTGCCACTTCTAGATTTGAACATATACGTACCCCGAGACGAGAGATTCACACACGTGAAATTCTCGGACTTTATTTCATATGCTTTCAGGTCACTTGGTCAGGTGCTGATCCCAGAAACAGCATCTCTGTTTGATAAAACTATGAATGAGTTTGACTCGTTCCAAGACGTGCTAGACCTTTACGAAGAAGGTCTGAATCTACCTGATGGTCCTGTTCCTAAGAATCTGAAACAATGCATCCCATTACAATTGGTTAAAGAACTGATTGAATCCAGTGGTGGGAAGCGTTTGAAGTTCCCGATGCCTGATGTGATCAAAGGTGACCAACACTGTGTTTTTCCCTTAGATAACGAACGATACACGATTTGTTTATCGAGTTCTAATTATTTGGATTTGTGGCGATGTCTGATTATTACAGTGGACAAGACTGCATGGAGGACTGATGAAGAGTTTGCAAGAGAAATGCTTGCTGGACTCAATCCTGTAGTCATTACGCGCCTACAGGTAAAAGGATACTAGATTGAGCGGATGCAAGATTTTTTTTGAAAAATATAAGATACTGGTATAGAAGGCATGTGCGTAAATATGAAAAATACAAGGACCAAATTGTACATCATAAAACTATGAGGACCAATTATACTCATTTTTCAACATGATTCTTCATGTCATATATCCGAGTTTTGGATATGCATATACGAATCCCTCACCCAACTTTTAAAAATTACAAAATCCTAAGAATCCGGTGCATATATCATATACGTATCTGATACGGGACACACTACTAATCGAAGTATCGGTGCATCATAGAAAAGATATACTGCATCAAATAGTTAAATTTGCTGCTATTTTTCTCATATCTAAATATTGTCTCATTCTTTTCATTTCAGGAGTTTCCACCAGCTAGCAAATTAGACCCTAAAGTATATGGAAATCAGAACAGTTCGATTACTCGGGAATTCATCGAGACAAATATGAACGGGCTAACTGTAGACCAAGTACGCTCTTTTCATTTCTTTTATTTTGTTTACATTTCTAACAAATTAAAGAAATGGTTTTGAAATCCGTTTTTCGTTGCTATTTATTTGTGAAACTGCAGGCACTGAAAGAGAATAAATTGTTCATATTAGACCATCATGATGCATTGATGCCATACCTTAGACGGATTAACAAAACTAAATCGAACCTGTATGCAACTCGAACGATTCTTTTACTGCAAGACGATGGCACGTTGAAGCCATTGGTGATTGAGCTGAGCTTACCACGTTCGGAAGAAGATATAGATGGTTGTACAAGCCAAGTTTTTACTCCTGCTGAACATGGCATTGAAGGGTCTTTTTGGCAATTGGCAAAAGCTTACGCTGCTGTGAATGATTCCGGTTATCATCAGCTCATCAGTCACTGGTATGCTTACTTTGGCACCCGTGTCGTCTGGAGTCATTGATCAATCAGTGGGTCCTACATCGATCGGTGGGGTCCCGTGATCAATGACTCCTCATGACAGACATGTCTTTAAAGTGTTATAAAAGTTGTTTCTCTATCTAGGGTTGAAGTGAGTGGGGATACTCGTCAGCTATTCGTACTAAACTCGTAAAAGTGTTTGACTCGATTCTCTAATTTTCTAGTTTGAGCTACTCAAATGATTGAATGAGCCGATCTCGAGCTTCAGAATCTTGTAATCGGTAGCTAATAGTTAATTGTAGCCCACGAGTAGAGTCGAGCTATTTCGAATAGTAAACATGTTTGATCTTGCATTCTATGGCTCGATCGAGTTCAAGCCTGAATTTTTAGTCGAGTCGAGCTCGAGCCCTGGTGAGTATCGACTCGACTCTGCTCGAACACCCCTAGACTCTATCATATTTTCTAGATTTTGATGAATTCCTCAAAGATTGTACTTTGGATTGCAGGTTGAAAACCCATGCAGTGATAGAACCATTTGTGATTGCAACAAATAGGCAACTGAGTGTGCTTCACCCAATATTCAAGCTCCTACATCCCCATTTCCGCGATACAATGAACATCAATGCGTTAGCCCGGCACACGCTTATCAATGCGGGCGGAATTCTCGAAATGACGGTATACCCGGGTAAATACGCCATGGAGATGTCTTCAGCAGTCTACAAGGATTGGGTTTTCACAGAGCAGGCACTACCAGCTGATCTACTTAAAAGGTTTGTCAACAGATAACCCTAAAACTCGTGTCTTTAGTGGCACCACACCAAATCTACTGCTTTTGACACCACAGTACAATCGACTTTTTCAGAGTCTGATTCTAGAGCTGATAACGATTTTCTGTAGTGTCAACCGGGTGAAAACGGCTTTCCGCCAGCTGATTGAGTTCGGTGTGGTGCCACGTTAAAAAAATAATGATGTGGTGTCAGTAAAGACGCCCATTATCAAAAGTTGTAATCTTTTTTACTAACATTGTATACTGTGCGGTTTTGTAGGGGAATGGCGGTTCGAGATTCGAGTCAGCCCCATGGCCTAAAACTCCTAATAGAGGATTATCCTTTTGCTGTTGATGGCCTTGAAATATGGTCAGCAATTGAAGAATGGGTCAAAGAATATTGCTCATTCTATTACCCAACAGATGATACCATACGAGCCGATTCCGAACTACAATCATGGTGGGCCGAGCTACGCGACGTGGGCCATGGTGACTTGAGAGACAAGCCATGGTGGCCTAAGATGCAGACATTGCAAGAACTCATTCAAGCATGTACAATTATCATTTGGGTGGCCTCTGCTCTTCATGCAGCCGTCAATTTCGGGCAATACCCGTACGCGGGCTACCTCCCTAACCGGCCAACCGTGAGCCGTAGGCTCTTGCCTGAACCTGGAACACCCGACTATGCTCAACTCGAATCGAACCCAGATTTGTTTTTCTTGAGAACCATCACAGCTCAATTCCAGACCTTACTTGGAGTTTCACTGATTGAAATACTGTCTATGCATTCTAGAGATGAGATTTATCTTGGTCAGACAGAAAATCCCGAATGGACGGCTGATCATGAACCACTAGAAGCTTTTAAGCGGTTTAGCGAGAAACTTGTACGTGTTGAAGAACAGATAACGACCCGTAACACAGACAATAGATTGAAGAATCGATCAGGGCCCGTGAAGTTTCCGTATACACTTTTGTATCCCAACACTTCTGATAACAGCAAGATTGGAGGACTTACAGGAAAGGGAATTCCCAACAGTGTCTCCATTTAATTCATGAAAAAAATGCACAGAATACGCATAAAGTATCGTATTTTGTGTATAATCGATACCTTCTTTCGAATGTATCGCGTATCATAGGTATGAAGAAATCAGTGGTGAAAAAATCTTTTGGAATAAGGAACCCATGTCTAGCATTTGTTCATTGTATGTCATATAGGGCAGCCTAGTATCTTGTCCTTTTGTCTAATTTCAATTTATTTGTATACATGTTTTCTCATGTTATATAATCTATTTGATTGATTTATTGTAGTCCCTTGTGAGCCAAACAAATCAATAAAAGGTAAGATGTTTTCAATTTATTTGTATACATGTTTTCTCATGTTATATTCTTTTTTTATTCTTCAAAATAGTTTTCCTGATATTATAGAAGATGGGCAAACTGCATATCAAAATAACACATCCTATTGGTTGAAATCCTATATCACCTTATCTAAAATCCAAAACACCACCACCAATCAAACCACATCTCCCTACGCCTACCCCCATACCACAAAATCAAACTATCCTCTTCAACACCATCTTGCATTCACATAACCAAAAAAAAAGCACACCACTATCAACATTTCTTCACACAATAGCAATGGCAACACAAGCTTCCTCTCTCTTCACCCCAACTCTTTCTTCCTCAACGATTCCATGGAAACAACCATCTTTCACCTCCATAGCCATCCCCAAACCACTCAAATCCACCTTCCCTACCCGCCAAATCAGAGCCATGGCAGAAGACTCATCAGCCACCACCAAAGAAGCTCCTGCAAAAGAGGCACCAGTAGGGTTCACCCCACCACAACTTGACCCAAACACACCATCGCCAATCTTTGGAGGCAGTACAGGAGGCCTATTAAGAAAGGCCCAGGTGGAAGAATTCTATGTTATCACATGGGATTCACCTAAAGAACAAATCTTTGAGATGCCCACTGGTGGTGCAGCAATAATGAGGGAAGGTCCTAACTTGTTGAAGTTAGCTAGGAAAGAACAGTGTCTTGCACTTGGTACTAGGTTAAGGTCTAAGTACAAGATTAAGTACCAGTTTTACAGGGTTTTCCCTAATGGTGAAGTGCAGTATTTGCACCCGAAAGACGGTGTTTATCCCGAGAAAGTGAATCCAGGACGTCAAGGCGTTGGGCAGAACTTTAGATCAATTGGGAAGAATATTAGCCCTATTGAGGTTAAGTTCACTGGAAAGCAAGTGTATGAGTTGTGATTTGGTTTTGTTTTTTGTATTATGATGTGCAATGGATGATGGGATTATATTACTTTCCTTTGCTCTGTAACTGTATTTTGTTTTTCCTGGTAAAGTGAATATATTGCTTTGATTATGTGATGATTGTAAAGTTAATTCAAATCTCAAATACATGTATGTTCAGTGCAACTAGATCAGAAACTTCCCCTTACCTACTGCCATTCAAATGGGGTTATTATATGCACCACATCCAACTTACCGCTTCACCATCATCACTACACAATCGGCTTTTGGAAAAGTCGATTATATGGTCTAGAATCGGTTGATCCTCACAATCAACCATCAAAAAGTCAGTCATTCAGTCAAGAATCGAATTTTAAAAGGTCGATTGTATGGTATGAAAATAGTGTGGTGCCACGGTAACTTGACGTGATGCAAAAAAAGGGTCCCTATTTAAAGTTGTCATTCTTTATGTACAGAAAGTTTAATCACAATTCATTGCTTTTGATAATGTCTGCATAATGAACCAGACATGTTTAAGCTAACTAGGTAAAACAGAGGAAAGAAACTCATAAATCCATAGAAGTAACTTTACCAATAGGTTCATGTTAATTCTTACTCATGTTTTGTTCAGTGTTCAAAAACAAATCATGTCATAGTCAAAAAAAACTATTCAATCAGAAAGGATACACAAACAGTTTTCCATTACATAATAATATAAGAGCCAAATGGTATACAATCAATCAACTTGATTAACTATCTGTCTCAAAATAGACAGACCTTCTACAAATTCACTGTGATTAAAGGGGTATCAACCTGGGCTAACTATGTAAAACCACATTTCTTTAGCCACTAGTAATACAAAAGGGATGTTTACGGGCACAGAGACATGAACGAATCATTCTTGTATATAGTGGCTTTCTTTCAAAATTGAAGCAATGAAAATAAGGCCAAGAACTAAAAGTTTCTTGGCAATAATGTCTGAATGATCTTGCTGCCCATGTTCTGTGTATAAGTAACAAGTTTTTTGCTGTTTCCAAAGAACTTTACCACACAATCAAATGAAAGGTGAATGTCTATTCGTAGTATAACTGATCAAAACTTGAATATTGGCATATAATTTGCAAGCACTATTAGTAATTGAAGAAGAACATATTATCATTCATTCTTCCAAACACTCAAAACCAAAGAAAAACCTTGACAAGGTAGCTTCTTAGCATCTCCAAAACTACCTGAGGAAGAAGGCCAAGGCATTATTGACAGATCAGACAATGTTTGTATTGTCTGAAATTTCTCTGCAGACAGACAAGTTTGGAAAATGAAAACTGCACTTCCAAAACTTGTACTATCAAACAACCAATTGTAAACATCCCAGAATACCTCCACTTGTAGTCCATCCACAAGAATCGTGTAATTCCCGCGAAACTTCCATTTTAGATGCTTTACTTGCATAACCATCTTTCCATCAATTCCAATCACTAATCGGGGATCATCGTTTTCACTTCGGCACTCGATTGTCAGATCATGAATTCGGCCATTGTCACAGAATTGAGCTTTGGTACCATATACCCTCTTCCCAAAAACATGTTCCCTTTTGGAAATGAATAGTGGGTTATATAAAGAAGGCCTAGCATTAACCTTCTTGAATGCTTCTTTTCTGAGATCTCCAACAGCTAAAACCATCTCTCCTTTACACACCATAGCTAGATAATACCCTTCTAAAGGCTCTGGCCCAGATCCAAATTTTGCTAAAGAAAGGTCCCAAAAGATGATTACTTTATTTGAATTCAAATGAAGATACTTTGACCCTTTTCTTTTCAAGAACAGAGAAGGCTTCACATCAATTTTACAAACACATTGATGAGATAAATCATTTACTTCTACACTGAAACATTGACCCATCATATTCTTGCCCCATATAATACTAATTAGACAAGATTTACCAAGCAATTTACACTGGTGTATGCAGGTAACCAAATTTTGAGAGGCTTTACTTACAGTAACACTTGTACAAGATGCATAATCAGCAATTTGGACTCCACTTTTACCATAACAAGATGGGAATTCTCTCATTTTTTTCCTTCAAAAGATTACACTCTGCTGTGATGAATAAAGATTGCAACTTTTTGAAGAAAATCAAAATGAAAAGGGGAAGAAACCGATTCTAGAAAAGAATCAATATAGGAAGATGAAAATGAAACCCATGTGGGAGGGTTGATGATGTCGTTTTCTCCTTAAATTTGGACAAGAAAAGAAATAGAATGGTGTAATGGTTTTTAAAATTTGGAAGAAACAACTGCTTTTAAGGATTGGACAATTGGCGCAAATTATGGTAGGGTTTGTTTGTTGGGAGATGAGAGTGGGGTAGGGGTTAGGGGTAGGGGTGTGGTGTGGGTTGGAGGACTGCAGCCATTGTCAGTTGTTCTGTGTCTTTTTCATGCATTGGTGTCCAAACAAATGAATTTGCATGATGAAAACATCCTTCAAAAGACAAAAAGAGTTAATGGGTGAAAGCAAAATTAATTTTAAAAAATCAAGTAAATATAATAAACTACCTTCGGAACTTTATTAATGTAATGATTATTATAAATGAAAAGTAGTTAAATGGAGGAGACTTTATGGTGCAACGGTTGTAAGAAGGTTGTACCAAGTGGCATACATTATAGCCTCTCATTTTTATTCTCTTTCACATAATACACTTTTATCGTGTGTGAGAGGTTAGAAATAAATAATGTAATGCCATTAACTTTGCATACAACCTTGCTACAACGGTTGTATTATAAAATTTGTCTAAATGTTTTATAGATCAAGAACAATAATATAACGCCTGATAATCTGCGTCTAGCGGCAATATCTACATCATAAATAAATTCACTAATAAGTAACATATCATCTTCGTTTTACTTCACCGTTTTACTATGTTCATTGTACAGCAGTTCTCGTATTTAGATACATGTTTTGTCTCTCATCTTTTAGTATGATACTATTATCTAACGTATTCCCTAGTTAAGTAAGTTGGCATCGTTGTTAAGGTTTTTCTAGAATTCTAGACGTAACTCTCGTGGTTTTTTATAAAATTAGATTGTCAATTTAGGTAAGGTTGCATAATGATGAAATAAAAATTCTAGTGTAATTTACATGCCAAAATAAATGTTAATATTGTGTAGGTACTTTTCTTTTCTAGTAAAGTATTTTGAAGATAAAGATTTGATATGTGTAATGTTTTTTTAAACAATTGATTTGATTGTAGATTATATTTTTGTCTGCCCACCAAACTAATATTTGAAATGGGATGTCCCTAGGCTAACAGCTGTTGTATTATTATTATTATTATTATTATTATTATTATTATTACACAAGAATTATATTATTTTATCCATCCAATTAGTTGTCCATTGTTGCTTTTGTGTTGTTCTTTGCTTTTTTTTTTTTTTTTGCCCCTTCTTTGTTATGTCCTCTACCTTTTTTTCCTGCATTTTCGGTGAGGTGCTTGCCTTTATACTACACACATACACATACATGATATGTGATTTATTTCAATTTCTTTTAATTCAAAAAAAGTGTTTGTAATATATTGACTAAAAGGTGAGAAACATTGTCGGAATATATTGGTGAGACATAATGACTTTGTAACGTGAATTGGCCATTTTAGAACGAACGAATATGGTGTATTAAGTAGTTATATGATTAATTATAACTCTAGTAACCTTGCTAGGCATGAGTTGTCTAGCTAGACCCGATTTCTGAGACATTAAATGCTAGTATATCATACGGTGTGTATTAAGTAGTTATTTGATTTACTATGACTCGAGTAGTTTTGCTATGTTTGAGTTATGTGGCTCAAGTAGCCTTGTTAGGATCGAGTTGTCTTGCTAGTCTCGAATTCTGAGACGATTATCAGATGTTACATGCCTAAATTGTCTTGCTAGACCCGAATTCCGTGCGAGACGACTACTAGACATAATAAAATGTTACATAGTTAGATCGAGACGGTGGGGGCTTACTCTTCAATCTTCTTAATAACATCATTAATTGCCGTACGGGTCACGTCTAGAATCCTCTTATGATGACACATAATATTTCTAAGATATTAGTTTGTGACATCACATATGGATACTGAGGTAGTTTATACAAGCCATAATAAATAAATAAAAGAGATTATTATTGTTGGCGTGACTATGAAACAAATGGAATCAGACCAGACATAATACATTCATTTGACTTTACCTATAATCAAGAACTGGTCTTCCTCTTCCCTTTAAAATCTTATTTGTTCAATTTAATAAAATACTTATTATTCCCCTACTAATTAGTTGAAAGAGCACAAACGTAAAGGTAAATGACATTTTTTTCCTTCTGTTTTTTTCCTTTTAACTTGAACAATAAATAATATTTTTTATTGAAAAGAAAACAACAATAAATCACAAATGGATATCTAACGGTATCAACATGTTGAATGTGACATGAAAGAGACTTAGCATATACACACCCTAATTGACTACCTACCTCTTCTTTGGAAAATGATATGTCCACAATTCTATTGTGCACAACATAATGCACTACATATGATCTCATCATCAATAAGATGTGAGACACATTGATTGATTTAGATTCCACCATAATCAATAGTGGATCATGTGTAGTGCATCATGTTGTGCACAATAGAGTTATGCATGTATCACTACCGCTCTTCTTTAATGCTTGTGTGGCTAACCCGGTACTCGGGGATGAGTTATTCGTGAATACTTTGAGGTCGATTCGAATCATTATTTATTTTGTTTAAGTTTAAACCAATTAGAACGTGAAATTTTTTAGAGTCGAACATTGAGTGAGTCACAAGCAATACAATACTCGATTAAAAATCATTTGTTGTCTTTCATCAAGGAAGTATTAATGGTACGTTTGTTAGGACGGAATGGAATGGAATGAAATTATTTTTCATTCCATTCCAATGTTTGTGTATGATTATGAGGGAATAGAATGAAATAAAATTTTATATCAATGGAATGAAAAATGTCCAATTTCATTCCTTTAAAAAATGGATGGAATGCGATGGAATAAAACGAAAATCGACAAAACACGTGGGTGATGGGATAAGAGTGGGTGGGTGGTAGGGTAGGTTAGAATAGGTGATAAAGTAGGGTAGGGTAGGGGGTAGGGTAGAGTCGGTGGTAGGGTAAGGTAGGTAAGATGCGTAAGGTAGGATAGTGTGAAATAGGGTAGGGTAGGATAGGAATGAGGTGGTGGTAAGGTATATGGTGAGGTGGTGAGTAGGGTAGAGATGGGTAAAGGTAGGGTAGGGTGGGGTGGTGGGTAAGGGTAGGGGTGGGTAGGGTAAGGTGGTGTGGTAGGTAAGGTAGCATAGGGTAAAGTGGTAGGTAAGGTAAGGTAGGTGGTGGGTAATTACGGTAGGGTAGGGTGTGGTGGTGGGTAGGATAGGTAGAGTTGGGGTGGGTAAGATAGAGTATGGGTGGGTGATGGTGGAGTAAAGTAGGTGGTAGGGTAAGGTAGGTAGGATGCGTATTGTAGAATAGGGTGATGGCGGGGTAGGTAGGGTGGGGTGGGTAAGGTAGGGTGTGTAGGATGGGTAGGGTAGGGTGGTAGGTAAAATAGGGTGGGTAGAGAGGTAGGGTGCAGTGGGGTGTGGGGGGCTACCCCATCCCACAACTTCCATCATATACTATCTTTTATTTCATTTTTTCACATTCCAAACACAGTAATGGAATGAATTTATTCTATTACATTCTATCCGTGAGTAACAAACATGACGTCAAATATTGTGCATTGAAAATATTGTTCGATAAGTGCATTAAAACTTTCATTGTTAAAAAAAACAAGACAGGGTGAAAAAATTGTGGTTCACAAAAGAGGGTATAATAATTAGTTAAAAAAAAAAAAAATAAAATAAAAAAAAAACTTACCAAATGCCATCCAAAAAAAATGCGTGCAGGAAACAAAATTATTAGCCATCAAATAAAGATTATGGTCCATCTCTAATCAAAAAATTTCCCACCAATTTTCCATTAAAGAATGACGTATATCTTAAGTCAAATGTTTGTCTATTTTCCACTTTTGTAAAAGCCATCGCCCATGTAAAATTTAACGTGAATGCTGTTGTAGATTCGTAGAAGGAAATGAGGTATCAATCGGAAGGGAAATTCTTATCCGCACTCTTCTCGTGTGCACCGATTCGTTGAATTTATAGTTGTTGAAGCCATGGTCATTCATCTAGCTATGGTCTTTGTTATTACGTGGGGCTACTCCAATATCACTTTTGAAGACGATTCCTTTATACTCCATTAGTGATTAATGTAAGAAGAGACAGATTTGTCACCTTTGGGTCTATTATTGATGATTGCAAAGTGCTACTTCCTGGTTTGTTAATTGCAAATTTTCTTTGTCAAAAGAGATGGTTCATCTTCTAGCAAATGAGGGTTTATCTCTTGTAGTTTTCAAACAATGGGGACACCAGGCCCTACGGGAGAGTTACGAAGTCACCCTTAGTATTTGAGAGCAGTGGGGATCCATAAAAAAAAAAATCCAGTAGGATCACCTAAAAAATTATGGGTTAGACGGGTAATTAGGTCAAAAATTTATTTTTTTTTTTATTACCAAAACGACGTCGTTACGCAATTTTTTCTTTTCCAGATTTGATTGGGTCACGTAGCTCCGCCAGTGTCAGGCCGCATTCTCATGTAATCATGGCATGCTCTGTTTATGCGGATAAATAAATGTCCTTTTACGGTTTTACCCCTAAAAAAACCATCGATCAATTAAAAATAAAAATTAAAAATATTATTTTATACTTTATGCAGATGCAATGTTCAGACTTTAAGAATTTATTGAAACATATAAAAAAAGAATATTATAAACCATTAAAATATGTGGCTTACCAACATATTGATGTGTGTTCTCAAAAACAAAAACATGTATTTATAAATAAATGTTTGATATGCACGATGGGGAAAAACAAAGTGGGAATCTTATTGTTTTGCCATCACGTAAGTTATGCTGATGCTTTAATAGTTATTTTATTTGATTATTTTAGTTTCATATTTTATATTGTAACAGCTGTTAAAGCTATGACATATAATGTTAAAAATTATAATGCTCCTTTTTTTTAAGGATAAATTATAATGCTCACATATATATACCTTTGAAGGTTGGTGAATTGATTGTTCATATCTGAATATTTAATTTCATAATTAAGTGTAGTTTTGAGTTCCAACAGGTAGATTCACATTTTCTAAAAAATAACAAAAAAAAAAAAAAAAAAAAAAAAAAGATTAACAAAATGAACAAATGATTGATGGTTAAGACAAGATTACCTCATAGTTATGCTCGGTGCTAAAGAAAACAAAAGTGTCATAGCGTCAATCTTAGTCTTTATCAGGGTTGTCTTTATCAGGGTGTGGGGGTTCGATACCTTGTAAACTCGACCATTGAGACATAATAACATTTGATTTAAATCGTCCATAAATCTATATGAGCATGGAAGTGAGGGTCTTTTTTGGTTGGGGCTCAACATCTTTTTTATATAGTAAAAACAGTAATACATTCCTTTTACATCATTTTCCTTTTTAACTGTGAAAAGGAGGGGTAATTTTTTATTAAATTGAAAGAGGCAAAAATTAATCTTTGGTTCCAGGTATAAAACATTCAATGGTCTTTACCACCAAACGAGATCCGATCCACACATTTCAAATTTCTTTTAACAATACACAACATTCACTTTATTCGATACGAAATCTCAAACAACGTTTCATCCAAACATTATTATTCTCTCTAGATACAAATCAAGTCAAAGGTTTACTGTCTACACGGGGATAGTTTCATAAATGGCGTTTTTAGTGGCACCACGTACTTTTTGCCGTTGCACTAAAAGGCTAAATCTGAGATAATCGAGTTTCACCTGATTGATTCTATTAGCAAGTTCCCAGCTCTAAAATCATTTTTAGAAAAAAAAAATCAATAAATATTAATGATGCCACTAAAGACGCCCGGGGTCAAGTTTTCATTCCTTCCACACTCAAGAGCTCATTAAGACATTTATGCCGTGTCGGAATAAAAGTGAAGGGAACACATCATAACCTTGTGGGTTAGGTTTGTCCTAACATTACCATAAAGGAACCAACACACTACCCTTTGCCTTTGGTCGTCCATATGCCTTACTAAAATAATCATGTCAAATCAATTAACCTCAACTAATTATTAGATTGTTATGGTGTTGTTTTCCTTAAGTAAGGTTGATTACTTTTATCACTCACTTGACTTTGTCCCTTTTTATTCATTAGTACTAATAATGCCCCTTGTCAACTAGTTGATTTACATATGTAATTTTAGACATGAATAATCATATTCTTTCCATGGCAGATTTGGTAGTAAATTCTACAAAGAATGTGTTAAGAAGCGACACGGAGTTGGATTTCGTCAAAGGGGCGTTTTTTTTTTCCTATCTGTGGGACCCTCTGACGCTCAAGTCTGTTATGGATAAGAGACCAACACGGGCCGATTGATTGGCCAATCTGGTTGAGTTGTAGACCGAGCTTGTTGATAGCTTAGGTCAAGTGAGTACATGTATTTGATATGAAGTATGGTTAAGCTAGTTGATATAGCTTGACCAAGTGAATATACCTCTAAGACCGTCTCCAATGGAGACTTATTTTTACTCTAAAACTTGCATTTCCAGTACTTTATAGCTGCAATGGATTACTTTATTAATACTCTAACTGCAAAAATGTTGCTTGAATCTCCATATATGGAGTATCCCCTCAAGTTGAATAGTGTGCACTTTCCCTTCTTTTTGTGGCCCATGTGGTGGATGAAAATAAAAATAAAAAGAAAATAATTTGTGGTTAGGTATATAGTTGAAGGAAAAAGGTGTTTGAAGGATTGTATAAAGGGTGTTTATTGGAGTGGATGTTTTTATAAAATGTTAAAAAAATGTAACTGGAACGAAAAACGATGTGTTTGAAGTGTTATTTAAAGTAAAATCATTAGAGACAGTCTAATATGAATCGGGATGTGAGTAGAGCCGAGTCGTAGGCAGGGTAGTATTTAATTGATTCTTGCCTTTGACATGAGTAAGGCCAAGCTAGCTGATAGCTTCGTCTAGTAAAGATGGACTATGACATGAGTAGAGCCGAGTCGTAGGCATGGTAGTATGTAATCGATTCATTTAATAAGCCGACCCGATTTAAACAAAATTGTGAAATTCAAAGGGATCAAATAGGAAAAGATACACCGGCCCAAAAGACACATCTCAGTGGTAAAAAAACAAAAAACAAGGGTGATGTAGTGGCAATCTTGCCTTTGAGTTGAGAAAAGGTGTACATGCAGTGTCTTGCAAACCAGACTATTGAGACACAACCTTCGATTTACATTCTCCACCAAACTCGAGACAGTGGCGTCCTTTTGGGTCGGGGCTCAACCTTTTTTAGGAAAAGATACACTAAATCATAGATTTCTAATAAAATATACGATCACACTTGAATTATTAAAAAGATTTTGATAACACAGGCATGGCCTCTTCTTCAAGTAAGCATAAAATAGATGATCAAGAAGCCCTACTAGATAATTGAAAAGAATAATACCCACATGCCATGTTGGATTGCAGCTGGATAATTGAAAAGTCTAGATTCAAGGGGTATAATTTATAAATAAATAAATAAAAATGGTATTCCATGAAAGTGGGACCTACACTATACTTTCTATCAAATAGATTTCATAATAGCATAACATAATAGAAGAAAAAATTAACAACAATGACAGATTCATATGAAAGCTAGGCATTATAAAGAAAACCATAGTAAAGTCGATGCTATATTTTTAATCCAGGTAGAGAAGGTGCATAACAGAGTTGCATCACATAATATTAAATGGTTTTACAGAATAAATGCATCCAATCTGGGATAAATATGATATCATGTCTTAATGGGAAATTTTTCGGGTAGCACATCCACACGGTACATATAGTAGTCTTATTAACGCTGGAAAACGGAAATGTTTTTTTCGTATTTATCACTTATTATATTGGATAACGCAAGCATTTTACGGTATAAATTAGCATATCCTCATCGTGCCGAAAATTCCTGTCTTAGTCGCCAAATTACAGAATAATATGCAAATAACTAAAAGGCTGTCATGTCTTGGGCATGTTTTCATCATGGAAAAGGGATGGAGTCCCTCCATAAATGTAAAGGGACAAGCCCCTTATAATCACACACACAGACAATTAACCTGAAAAGTCGAAACAAAGGGAAATTAATATTGAACTATCTACGACGAGTCCTATTGCTATTAATGGATGGATCTGCGGTTTCTTATGGGCACAGGCATCCCGAGTAATTCTGTCTTACGGCTGATCATTATTTGCATATGGCATTTTCTTGTCCAGGCGCTCAGCTTGTATGGGCTTTTAGTTTAATGTTTCTGTTCAGTGGGCATGCGGTTATTAGCAAGAACTTATAGAATCCATTGTTATTTTGACTATGCAGGCACTTAAAATTTCTCTCCTTGCCCATCTGTACGAATATTGCTCGGTCCAGCTTCAAGGACAGATATACCCTCTATTCAATGCTTTAGATTATGAGTGGTTACTGGTAGGTGATTAAGGGTATATATGACATATTATGGTAGGTTTTTTTTTTTTTTTCAATAAAGTAATAGTTAGCATCTTAAACCTACATTGCAATATGAGATTTCCTATTTTGTATTTACGGGATATAATTCGGAACTTACAGCACTACAGGGAAGAAATAGATCGTTCCACAACGCCAGGAAGCCAGTCCTTGAAGTAAGCAAAGCTATCTTGCTCGGGAGGCGATAAGGCACCCAAAGGAGTGACCGTTATCTGCAAGCCAAAATGAAATTTCAATGTATTATCGCAGAGGGCTGTTAGGACTAGGTGGTCTATTGTAGCTTTAAGAAATACCGTTGTAATTGACTAAAAAGAAAAAGAAATTCCATACATATCCTTCCTGAAGGGTACAGTAGTCTGAATCATCCTTTTCAAGCTGCCCTCCAATGACCTTATGACAAAAAAAAACATCATTGTGAGGTCAGTTCTGAAATCGCATTCATTCCACTACAAAATAAGTTTATACCAAAAAATAATAGAACAGCAGATTTTATCGTTAATACTCACATTGCAAAACTTCAATCACCCTATAGTTGTAAAACTAGCGGAAAATGGTTGGATATATAATAAATTAAGGATGTTTGTTGTGGTGCCACACCAAATCTACTGTTTGGCACCACAATGACAATCGACTTTTTTACAGTCCATTCTAGAGCTGAGAACTTTCCGCTTGTTCATTGTGACAATCGACCGGGTGAAAGTCGATTCTCAGCTCTGGAATCGACTTTGAAAAAGCCAAGTGTTCCCGGTGTGTTGCCACTTAAGGTGCCCTAAACTAAGGGTAATAACATGAAGAAAAATACAATAAATGCTCTATTGCTATTCTAAAAACTAAAAAGTTTAGTAACATGGGAGAAAAAGTTGGGCAAAAGGGCTTATATAACGCGACTGAGTGATACAATTTTCTGGAAAAAGAGGATTGCTACAAGTGAAACGGAAAATACCTCCCTCTTATACAAAAGCTGGTCCTGACGTACACTTGAAGCATCTGTATCGGTTGGTCCGGTAGAGTCTGTCTCCATTGTCATTGTTGACAATATTTTTCCTCCTTGAGCATCCGATGTCACTTTTTTCCAACCCATTTGTACAATGCTCCTTCCTTGCCTAGTTACACGATAACCCTGTTAAAGCAACTGCAGTAATGAGCACTTATTCGCAACCAAATATGTCGAATATCGCAATTAGTGAGAGTTGTGGAATGTTAAATAGTGTTATACGGATCGAAGGAGATGTCGGCCCCGTTTGGTTTCAGACTGGACCGGATCCATTTGAGTCATGAGAGAGAAAACAATATAAAATAATATAAAGTAATGATTATAAGGTTGAAATGTTGTATTAAAATTTGTGTTGATGAAGAAATGATTGGTGAGAGAAATATTATATTGATAAAGTAATGGTTGAATAGTGTAGGTGGTGAATAAAATGAATTGATTAATATTATTTTATTTGTTGATTGTGAAATGATTGGTGAGAAAAATATTAAAATAATAGTAAATAAGATAGTGGGTGAATAAAATATTAAGTTGGATCCAAATGGATCCAGTCCAGTCCGAAACCAAACGGGATAGGAACACGAGGACAGATGCTAATCTAAGAATCTGTGAATTGACTCCTATAAATAAAAATGGGATAGTTCAAAGATTCAAACGGCACGTATCATGTTGTTATCCTACGGCCATTGTAGGACGGTTGAACCAAGTGGATGCATCATATCAATCAATCCACTTATGCTCTCTTTCACAAGGTAGTGTGTATGTGTGAAAGAGAGTGGAATGGATGAAATTTCTCTCAATGCAACATAGTTCTTATCTTCTTGAACTCAATATGCCAACAGGTTGTAAAGCCAAAAACATCATGTATGATAATGCTAAAGAATTTAGAATTGCTGAAACCCCTATCAAAACTTACTAGAACACGGACGGCAAAAGAGAAGATCGATAAATTGATTGCTATGTTCGATGGACAGCATGAATCAATAGCCAGCAATTTTAGCAGATGAAGCTTCCGAATACAGTAAGAGGCCATCATTCATCTTTTAGACGGTTGCTCAACCACAATAAGCCGAGCATTCTCCTAAACGAAGAAATGTATATCTTACACAGACTCTCACAAGATTTACTGCTAAATATCATCAACGGTCAAAGAATAAATTACACTTTGTAGGGAAGTAGAATGCGATGTTTTCTGAATTTAGGAGGGATAATTGTAGAGGAATTCCTTGTAAAGTCCCAACACTCTGGTTGATTTCTATAAATTCCCCATGACAATAGATAGACATTCAAAAAAAATATTTTGAAGTTGCTGTCAATAGCTTACCTTGTGATTAGCAACATCTGTCGGCACATCTATGTTCAGAAAGCATTTCCCAGGGAAAGTATTATTCTTAATATCAGTCACGACAGAGCTAATAATGGGTAAGCAAGCCTCGGCAGCTAGTGTGAAGTCATCGACATTGCTTTTCCCTCCAACCCTGAAACATGATGAAAAGCTATACTTTGGAGAGGAAAAAGCTAAAGAAGTATGAATTTCAATAACATGTTTCTTACAAGGCTTCTTAACACTGTAAGTTCCAAATCTATTCACACGGGCGATTGAAAGAAAAAAACTAAGGACAAAAAAATAATCATCATAAATGACAAACAATCATCCTTGCAAAGATAATAAGTAAACCAAGTGAAAAATGAGTAAAGTTATTGTACAATATGTTGACAAAATATTCTAACAATCATGTGCAAATGTTGTTCAGGTTGTATTGTATACTGCATCATTTGTCTGTTACGCAGGAAGAGTAAAAAGAGTTTGGCATTGTACCAATCATATGATAAAGAGATGGAAGGGACACCATGGAAAAAGGCCTCTCGAGCGCCTGCTACTGTCCCCGAGTAAACACTGCATCATAAAGACACGTAAAAAACTTTGAATACTGATAAAGAAGTTCTTACATACAGGTACACTAGAATTTGCTTTTAAAATGGAATCTGGAACTAGACTTATGGATATAATTACATGTTATCCAATAAACAGCAGCATGTGTAGGAAAACCAATATGCAACCTACATGTACATGTATGTACACAACCATCCTATTATAGTACTTAATCCAATCCATCACAAATACACTCATTTACCTCACAAAGCATTACCTTCCAAAGTTGATTATGTTTAAATAGCACAGAATAGGGTTCCATACTCAACAAAATAAGAGGTTAAGAAGCAATGAAACCTTAAGCAGTCTAACATCAAGACACCCGACTGTAATGATCAAACTAATTCCAGGTAACAGGGTTCTGAAATTAAAGAGAGTACCAAAGATTCAAATAAGCTGCACAAAAAACAAAAAGTTCAAATGATAAAATTATGCTTACATGTGATAACCGCAGTTGCTACCCATGTTTATGCCACTGAGCACCTGCAATATTAGATTGGAATAGATTGTGCGAATTATATTGGCAAAATGCGGATAAGAGCCTTAAAATGAGATGAAAATAAAGCAAGTTAACATAAGATGTAAGTTGTCATAATTAGATAATCAATATAGATTCACCCATTGCCAGAATATCCATCATCACTGCAAGCACTTACAAGATCTGGTACTGCAGGGAAGAGACTTTTGGAGATTCCCAAGGAAGTACAATCTGCTGGATTCCCTGGAAAATAATGCAAAGGTATTGCAGCATCAGTGAAAACTATGTATTGACATAATACCAGGAACATGAGATCAAAGTTATCAAAAATTGGTATCCAGAACAGGCGCTAGAGGAATACCGAACATTTAAATGTCTGTCGGAAAACTTAAGAAAATAGGTATTTATAATATTCATTAATTAAGGCGAGTGGCCAGTTAGTGAAAGGACACAGTTGTTTAGAATTTGACCGAATTCAGACAGTGTTCCTCAATATTTTCATGGTCTTCTTAATTCAAGAACGATTCTAATTTTTCTGCTCTTTCTACAACCTAAGACTAAAGGGTGGCCTTGACACAGCAGTAAAAGTTGTCGTCGTGTGATTGGATGTCATGAGTTCGGGCCTTGAAAAAAAGCCTTTAATAGAAATATAAAGACTGCATACATTAGGCCTTAATGGTATGACCCTACCCAAAACCTTCACAGGGAAGATAGTTCAATGCACCGGTTTCCCCCTTTTTCCTACATCTGAAGGAAAGAGAGAATCATATGTAGTCTACGAATATGAACTCAATGCAAGGGTATAACGAGAATGTTTAAGCAAATTGTAAGATGCACATCAAGGTAATGTTACTTAAAAGGCACTGTGTGCATAACATGCAGGAGGAAACAAAAATCGCCAACCAGAAAATTACGGGCACACCACGTAATTTGCATATAATTTAGCACATGATTTCTATTGATCTGAATTTAATAGCCGTGCCATGGCATCAGACTTGGCTAGTTATCTTTGGATACTATCATGTAAAATTTGACTTGTGAGTGCAATTCTAAGTTCAAATTTCACTGATATTTCTTCTTCTTGACTTTCTAAAGCTATAAGCTACGTTTTCAGGCAGCTTATAGTCTGGTCTGGCTCATCAAAGAACAAACAAGAGTCCCAACAGAAATAAAAATGCTCTGCCACCACTTACCAGCAACAGCAAAGGCAGTCGCCCCATCAATATTCACCTGCTTTACAGAAAGAGCGTAGCGCCATGTGATAGCATGACTAACTGCTGACTTCTCCCTGAAATGTTCGAACTAATATTATTAACATTAACTAAAATGAATATTGAACACTCCGCATTACTGATGAGAGCAGTAGACGGCTTTTTGTAAATTTTACACTTCAAAAATGAGCTCCTAAATCATTCCAAGAGCTAATACAGAAGCTTAAGCAATTTTTCTTTATCCTTTTGCTGCTACTTTTCGCATTTATTAAGCTAAATTCTTACGATAAACTTCAATCTGAATACAATATAAGCAATGGCGATCAAATCAGAACAGAGGTTGCTGATGAACGTTTCTAGGAAGATGTAGATTAGAACTATACATCCACTACACAATATGTGTAGTGAACATATCATTTTCCTTAATACTAAACGTACAAATAAAAAACCTCAGTATTAAATCAAGTGAATTGAGCTCAACATTTTACATGCTAATGATTGAAAGAAAAAAATAACCAAAAAAAATGGAAAAAGTGCGCACGAATCTGGAGCGCAGACGAGGACGCGAAAGCGGTTAGAGGAGACGAGGACTTGAACAAGAGCTCTCAATCCCGGAGCATCGATTCCGTCGTCGTTAGTCACCATCACCATCGGCAGTTCGCCGGGATTAGCAGAGCTATTGTTTTCCATTTCGACGCAACTTTGGTGGAGAATGTTTGTTTTCTTCTGTGTCGCTGGTAGCGTCTCTTTTATACCGGTATCTAATCAGCATATAAAACCTTTATAAATTAATACTCGATAAATTAATAATCTCGATAAAATTAATAATTTATCCAGTTCTAACTTGGGACCAGTACAAAATTGGATCCCAACCGATAAAATAATAAGATAATAACTTTTTGAAATCCCAAAGTGTATATATATTGGTCCCAACGACTATAAATTAATAATTATGTATGTCTAAAAGATTCCAAATTCTAAGATTATCTAAGTAAAAAATGAATCTATAATACTTGTTTTTTATTGAATTTCAAATCTATATTGAGTTCATCTTTAAATCTCCTCATTTGCACTTAAGAGTTGGGGCATTGTCAAATTCAAATAATTTGTGAATGTACATTCATAGAATGCGCTTGAAACTTGTTTTTGTAATTTATTTTTCATCTCTAACTAATATACATGAAACTAAGTACATGACTTGGAAATTTAAAGGTTATACGTAAAACCTCTTTAAATTAATAAATTATTAATTTATCGATATAATAATATATCGCTAAATTAATAAAATATCTCGGTCCCAACATTATTAATTTATAGAGGTTTTACTGTAGTAGTATGTGCTAGATGCAGAAGCCATGTACGGTATCCTATTTTTAAAATAAAAATATAATGTGGAATTTTCTCTTAAATACTTTCATAGCAGAAGCCTCATCCCTATCTCTATTTTAGGGTCGATGAACATTGTATCCTTATTTGTGGAGCACTATTAATCTGAATTGAAATGTTGTTAAATAAGATATTATTTTACATTATTTTAGGGATAAAAAATAGGGCTTATGGTGTGAATGCCCTTAAGTATCAGCATACAATGTGTTTTCAGGGATACGAAATATACATATGTATGTGCAATTTTTATCTTCACTGAGACTCGAACCCGAAATCTTCACGTTAAGAGCCACAACAATTACCGTTGGACATTTATCTCCACCAAAACTCAAACCCGAAATCTCCGAATTAAAAATCACAGCAATTACCGCCGGTCAATACCTTATTGTCAGCTATTCGCGTACAATTGAAAAACAAAAAGATTAAGCAGCGAGTACATTAATGTATTAACGTCAACCATATAATTTAAATCTAGTTTAAAATTTTGTATTATTCAAATGGCGTAATTTTTTATTTAAAAAAATGATAATGTAAGATCACAATAATATTATCATACTAAAACATCATACTACTTATTTAGCAAAACAATATTGATTCAAGTTTTTAAATAAAATCCACTTTGGTCCACATGATTTTGTGATGTGAGTAGTGTGGTGTTTTAGTGTGATTTTGCATTAAAAAAAAGACTTTATCAGCAGCACGATATAGTTAAAAAAATATGGTAATGATAGAGTTACTCTATCGGGTTTACACAATTTTTACATCCAAGATAATTTTATGGTTGTAATTGTTTCGAGTTTTTTTACAAGTGAAAAATATGTTGTGAGATGATTACGGTGTAAAAATTGTCTGGATTTGATGGAGTAAACCTATCACTAAAAAATATAATCTACAGCGAAATCATCTTCATATTGTGAGTATGGTCAAGTTACTTCCATTTGAGCGTACACTAGACTTTTTCATTTAAAAAGACCATGACTTGATGTTGTAAGGACAATTTTACCTTTAATATGAGGTGTGACGGTTTGATACCAAAGTATCGATTTGTCACAAACACAAAAATCAATATACAACATTGTATATTAGACCAGTGAGAGATGATTTTAAATTCACATCTTCCGCAAGACATTAGAGGTGTGACAATGGAAAACAAGTTTCAAAATGTGCTAAATTATTAGAATTGATTTTCTGTTGATTGCTTGACACAATCGTTCATAAAAGCTAGAGGGTTGCTTTAGAATGATATCAATAGAGTCTAACTATATCTTTTCTTCTTTTCTTTCTATCTAAATACTAGTGGGGCAATGGTTGGTGGAGGGGGAAAGAAATACCCACTACTACCATCTAACTGCTCTTAGAAGAAAGCAGAAAACAAAAGTCACTTCTTTGAAACGGCCTGACGGAACTTGGAGTGTGGAGGACGTGGAAATTCAGGGAATGATGAGGGATTATTTTGTCCATCTGTATTCCAGAGAAGAGCAACATCACCTCTGTCAGTGTGATATACAACTGCCTGTCCTTAGTGATCAAGATATCCGTCTCCTTAACTGACAGGTTTTCGAGAAAGAAATTGAAGAAGCCTGCTTCGGAATGGGTACATATAAGGTGGCTGGCCCTGATGGGCTTCCACCAATCTTCTTCAAAAGGTGTTGGGGCACGATTGGGCATTCTGTAGTGAGATTTGTTAAAAATGTTTTTGAAACCGCTACTTTCCCAACGAGATATGAACGAGGTGTTGATAACTTTAATTCCGAAGACTGATCACCCTGAAGTGCCATCGCAATTCCGACCTATAGCTCTGGCGAACGTGATCATTAAACTTATTACAAAAGTGTTAGCAAACCGAATGCAGCAGATCATTGGGCAATTGGTGAGTACGACTCAAAGTGCTTTCATACCGGGAAGGGGAAATTCGGGAAATATCATACTAGCGCAAGAAGGATTCATATGCTGCACACTAAGAAGCAAGGAAAGAAGGGGTATATGGCAATCAAAGTTGATTTAGAGAAGGCCTATGATCGGGTCAGCTGGATTTTTTTGAAAAATATTATTGACAAAGTGGGATTCTCGGAACACCTGCAAAACCTTCTGATGCACTGTATCACCTCCACCAGACTCTCGGTACTGTGGAATGGAGAGAAACTGGAAGCATTCACCCCTAGCCGTGGCCTTTGGCAAGGCGAACCAATAGCACCATATTTATTTGTTTTATGCATGGAAGTACTTAGTGGTAAAATACTTGATGCTGTGGCCCAAGGGAGATGGAAACCACTGAAACTCTCGAAATGGTCCCCCGATCTCGCATATTTTTTTCGCAGATGACCTTTTATTGTTTGGTGAAGCAACGGAGACCCAGGCCAAAGTCATGGAAGAAGTACTCGCTGACTTTTGTACTTGCTCTGGTCAGAAAATTAGCACATCAAAGTCAAGATTCTATACTTCTAGTAATGTGGGGCATACGACGATTTCGGCGTTATCACAGTGCCTGCAAATGACTTATACGGCAGATTTGGGCAAGTATCTGGGGGTGCCACTACTCCATGGTAGAAAACGAGTCTCCCACTATATTTATCTCGAAGACAAGATGAAGAGTAAACTGACTGCTTGGAAATCGAAGTGCCTTTCAAGGGCAGGTAAGAGGATTCTTATCCAAAGTTCTATAGCAACGCAGCCCTTCTATACTATGCAGCTAGACTACTATGCTCCCCATGACTACTCTAAATTCGTTGGAGAAGCTATGTAGACAATTTTTCTGGGGAGATGACGAATCTGGACGCAAAATGCATACAATAGCCTGGGATACGATGTGTCAACCAAAGCAAGCTGGCGGCTTGGGTTTCAAAAACTTGTATGAGATGAATATTGCGTTTCTAGGTAAGCTAGTGTGGGAACTCATTACACAGAAAGATACCTTGTGGGTTAAGGCGTTATCTCACAGATATAAAGAATTATCCACTACTGCCAAGCCAGGAAGTTCCCCAACATGGAGAGCCATATGTAAGGCGTATGCTCATCTTAGAGGCGGCATAGAAGAAGACCACCATGGATTTAGGTGGAGACCAGCCGCAAATGGTAAATTTACTGTGGCTTCCGGATATGCTCTGTTGACGCAGATTGCTGACTATAATGACCTGGAAGATATCTGGAAAAAGATATGGGTGTTAAAAGGACCAACTAGAGGTAACTTTCTTTTGTGGATTGTGGCACATGAAGCGTTGCCTGCTAATATGATGTTGCATTCTAGACACATTGTAGAGGATCCCATGTGTAATATCTGTGATGAGGGTGATGAAACCACATTACATGCTTTAAGGGATTGCACCTAGGCTAAGGAAATCTGGAATCACTGTGTGCCTGCAGAAGATAGAGGTCAGTTCTTTAGGGCCACAACTGTTGTGGATTGGATGCGGCTGAATATGTCTTCTAATGGGAGCAAAAATTTTGGGACAAATAAATGGAAGTACGTATGGAGAGAAGCGATATATGGTATTTGGATGTGGAGGAATAGACTCAAACATGGCCATGAAGAGGATCGACCCCCTTCCTATGTCTTTATTTC
The DNA here is from genome assembly GCA_036785695.1 of Gentiana straminea. NCBI lineage: Eukaryota > Viridiplantae > Streptophyta > Magnoliopsida > Gentianales > Gentianaceae > Gentiana > Gentiana straminea. The sequence goes on from JAVUPR010000465.1 coordinate 7,262,220, forward strand.
GAATATAGTTGAGAGAGCAAGGAACCTTAGACTTGCCTGGAGTATAGAGTAGAACATAATTTTTTGTTTTTTGGATACACAATGTAACCCTATGGATTTTTGCCGCTTTGAAGGCTTGTTAATAAAGTGATCCCTTTATCAAAAAAAAAAAATACTAGTGGGGCTAGGGCCTTGCACCGCAAGGCCTTAGTAAGGCCCTCGGTATATAAATATGTTTGAAGTAGAACATTTGAGCCGAAGACATGAAACTTGGTTTGGTAAATATATTATTGAAACAAACTAATACACAAGACACTTATTCTGCACCTTTTTTGGGAACGAACAACGAATACATACCATAAGAGTCTTAGATTCCATGGAGCAATATGTATAAATTATTTGATAAGGATGCAGACCATCTTATAGCATTACCATCAAAATCATCTATATTACAACAAAAAGAGAGTTTATTCTTTTGTAGGAAGCGAGTGAATCATACATCATTCTTCGTTTGCTTTGATGGAATTTTCAAAGCTGCCTTCACGATTTTCTTCGGGGGAAGGGGGGACCATGATAGCTTGAGGCTGGTTAAACACGGCAACATAAAGAATAAAACACAAATAAATACGCGAAATAACGATAATACCGGTTTCAAACTATTAATAAAGGTATGGCGTAAAGCGAACAGAAATTTACACCCTAATTGTGTTTTTTGGAATGAAAATATAAAGGGAAAAAAAAAAAGAAAAAAGTCGGCCCTTCTCTGTTGTGAATTGCGGCTGTGTATGAATATATGTGATTAGGGTTAAAAGCTGTGGTATTTATAGATATGCTGAAGTCGGTTGCTGCACAGTGATTGCCCTGGACGCAAGTTTGCTTCTTTCTTGAACTCAAACTTCTAAAATTCATATCTTGCGTTGTAGACCTCCAAAAATTATGATCCGAACGTCATAATTAAGCTCTCGGAAAAATCTACAACTTTCATTAAGGACTCTTTTTCAGAAAACGCCTTTTTGACTAGCCCGTCGTGTTACGAGTCGTTTGCGGAATTTTCCAGTAGTTTCAGCAACAGCATCCAAACTTGTAACGCTCATATCTCGGGCCTCATAAGTCGGAATGAAGTGATTCAAAATCCTGTAGAATCCTCTCTTCAAGACCTACAAATCTTCTCTTGAGGTCGAGAGTCAAATCAGTGTATATCATATCAAGAACTGCATCGGAAGTTCGGCTGCTTGAAAGCTTCATTCCATCACTTCACATGACGTATTTAGGTACCTACAATCACGATAAATATGTGCAAAAATGTAATATCGCAAATACAACGATATTTACCGATAAAGCCACATAAAACTACCACTTTTGCACTTAGACGCTTCTTAAACGCGTTTGCTCAATATTTAGATAAAACCAATGATTTTCTATAAAAACCATTTAAATAACGAGGATATTGTTACGGAAATATTGTAGAATAAACCATAAATTTCACCCTTAACAACTCCCCCACACTTAAACCTTGCTCGTCCCGAGCAAAACAAAACAAAAACCTAGCTCAGAGTCAAAGAATAGGTGGATACCAAATATAGTGCATAGTAACTAAGTAGAAATTCACCCAAGTGTTTGCGTGCAAGAGCCATATCAAACTTCCACTAGATCCCAACTTGAATTGAATTCAAGCAAAACTAGCTAGTATCACACTTAAGTTAAGCATAGATGACGCTCAGATGTGCATGCGAAAATATAATAGAAAGTAATCAAACCATTTCTGACATACTTAGAGGATGATTCCTACAACATATCATAAGAGTTTATACTGGGTATAAAATCATCATTGGCCAAGTCTTGAAATTTTTTTCGAGTTATTATACATTTTTTTTTTTTTCAAATTCACTTTTTAACACACATCAAAAATGAGCTCTTGCCCGTCATAGTAGAATAGGACATTTTGAGATATGCCCTAACTACCCAAATCATAAGGCGGCTTTTCGACCGTCGTGAGCTATTGGTCGTCATAGTGGTATAGGACGTTCGTGATACGCCCTACTTCACTCAAATCATAAACCAGCTTCCGACACACACATTTATTATTAATTAGCATTACTTATACGAGATTTTTGGCTGGCAGTTGGTTCTAAGCCATGAGCTATACAAACCTCCTGAGCATAATGCCTCAAGTAATGAATTATTTATTATTACTACTTCAAGACTTTGGCAATGACTTACTTATCACATTCAAACTCTATGATATTCACAATATGTCATACTTTGAATTTAAATCCAAACTATTACGAAATATAGCACTGAGCACATAGTATAAGCTAATCAAGGAGTGCTTAACCTTCATGGATATAACTTTTAAAAATTAGCTCGTCATCTAATAAGGCACGTGAAATAAGGGTCAGGTGAACCTCTAACTCATCTAGCATACACAATATAAGGCATCCATTAAGTTCAAACATTGAACATAGGCATGTAGTTGTTCACTCGGGACAAACAATTTTTTTTCAAATTCAAATTTTTGTGCATTTTGCATTGAACTTATCATGATATGAGCGAAGGTATATAGGTACATAATTTATCCCCTCCCCCACACTTAAAACACAACATGTCCTCAAGTTGTGCGAGAAATAAAGTAAAGTAAAGTACTTAGGCGATTTATAAAGGTCGGATCGTTGAGCAGGCTGTAGCATGAAAAAGGCAACGATCCCCGTATGTGGCAAGCTCGTATCAGCTAAATAGCTCAAAGTAACCTGCAGTACTTGATAGACACAACAAAATATCGGGGGGGCATCGGGGAACCATGCACGAGATAGATGTAGAGAAAGGAAAACACAGTGCATAGTAAAACGGGCGTTCGACTAAAACAGCATGCAACCCAAACAGAAATTTCTTGATTAAAACCCAAAATGAATACAACTTCACATCAAAACATCACAAAAACTTAAAAACAAAAAAAAAGAAAAACAAAGAAATGGTGGGTTGCCTCCCACCAAGCGCTTTTGTTTAACGTCGACGGCTCGACGATTAGTGAAAGTTCAACCCGGATCGGGCCACTTGATCTTTCGGCCAGTCACTCTATCAAAAGAGCTCTTGTCAGCAATGTAACCACAAAAACAAGAATGCACGCGGGGAATCTTACTCTTCAAACTCTCCCGGGCTCCTTTAATCTTCCTAGCCGTTGATTTCCTCCTCCTTCCCTTCCTCTTCGGATGCATTTCCTTCCAATCTCGCTCCATATCCCAACTTCCGGCGAAGACTTCGGTGGTGATTCGATAACGGCCTCGGTGAATAAATCGGTGCAAACTCTTTAAAGTCATCGACTTCGGGATCCACACACTCAAATATGTCGAGGAACCGAACAATCAAAGGTGCCTCCTTTGGTAGACCAATGTAATGTTTGCACCTTTGACCATTTACCTTAAACGGTCGATCACCAATTCCTTTTAGCTCCAACACTCCGCTTGGAAAGACTTGCAAAATCTCGAACGGGCCGGACCACCGTGTCCGTAGCTTTCCAGAAACGGATGTAACCTGGAATTGTATAGCAAGACTTGCTCTCCCGCATGGAACTCTCTTTGCTTAATTTTCTTATCATGGAGCGACTTCGTTCGTCCTTACTCACTCGGGCGCTCTCGTAGGCCGGAGCCCGAACTCATCTAGCTCATGCATCTGCTGAAGTCTGTGCTCACCACAAGCTTTGGAATCAAAGTTCAAAAACTTCGTCGCCCAATAAGCTTTATGCTCAAGTTCGACCGGCAAATGACATGGCTTTCCATAAACCATTTGATAGGAAGATGTACCCATAGGTGTCTTGTAAGCTGTCCTGTAAGCCCACAGTACATCATCCAATTTCAGACTCCAGTCCTTCCGATGACTGTTAACCGTCTTTTCTAAGATCTTCTCGAGGCTCGGTTACTACGCTCTACCGACCACTTGTCATAGGATGGTATGGTGTACCGGTTTTATGCCGAACACCATATTTCTCTAATACTTTGTCCAAAGTGGTCGATTACAAAAGTGCGTCCCCTCGTCGCTGATTAAGGCTCTCGGGCAACCAAACCTCACAAAAATGTTTTTCTTTAAGAATTTCATGACCGTTTTATGGTCATTGTGAGGGGTGGCGATAGCCTCCACCCATTTAGACACATAGTCTACACGGACTAGGATGTATCTATTCCCGCGTGAGGATGGGAAGGGACCCATAAAGTCAATCCCCCGTACATCGAACACCTCACACTCTAAAATGGGTTTTAATGGCATATCATATCTCCTTGTCAAAGCACCGGTTCTTTGGCACCTATCACGACCTTTACAAAAGGCTTCGGTATCCTTAAAAATCGAGGGCCGGTAAAAACCGATTGGAATATCTTCGCAACGGTCTTCCGGGGACCAAAGTGGCCGCCGGTGGGACCACTATGACATTGTTCAATTATGTCCCGTTGCTCGATTCGGGGACACACCGGCGAAGCAACCCATCTTTACGAGTTTAAAAAGATACGGTTCTTCCCGAGACATAATACTTGAGATCGAGAAGAATTTCTTCTTCTCCCGATACGAAAACTTGGGATTCGAGATATTGGGAATGGAGGTAATTAACGATTGAAGAATACCACGGAGGATCGACGTGCAACTATTCACGGACATAACACTCTCAAAGGGGCAATATAAATCGATGTCTTGTGGATTTTCCTCTACTACGGGCAACACTCTTGATATGTGGTCTCGCATCGTGTTTTCACTACCCTTGATATCTTTAATATGAACATCAAACTCCCGAAGGGTAAGAATCCAACGCGGCTAGTCTCGGTTTTGCATCCTTTTTATTCATCAAATAGCGCGAGCTGCGTGATCGGTCCGTACAATCACCTTGGCACCCGTAAATAACTTCGGAACTTGTCCATAGAAAAGACAACGACTAAAAGTTCCTTTTCCGTGGTAGTGTAGTTTGCTTGTGCCGGATTCGGGGTATGGCTTGCATAGTAGATAGGTTGGAATTTACCATTAAGTCTTTGCCCCAAAACCGCACCAACGGCGTAGTTGGAAGCATCACACATTAATTCGAATGGTAAGTTCCAATCCGGAGAGATCAGAATTGGAGCGGAGATCAGGCGATGTTTAAGCTCTTTGAAGGCACACTTGCAATCATTGTCGAAGTTGAAAACGACGTCCTCTTTAAGTAGAGTTGATAGAGGTTTTGAGATCTTGGAGAAATCTTGAATGAATCTCCTATAGAATCCGACGTGACCAAGAAAACTCCTCACTTCTTTCACGTTCTTAGGATAGTTCATCTTTTCTATGGCCTCTATTTTGGCCCTGTCAACTTCTATGCCCTTAGCTGAAATCTTATGGCCAAGAACAATCCCCTCATCCACCATAAGGTGGCATTTTTCCCAATTGAGGATTAGGTTCTTCTCCACACATCCGTTAAGCACCTTGTCCGGATTAGCAAGACAATCATCGAACGAGTTACCAAACACCGAGAAGTCGTCCATAAAGACCTCCATGCATTTCTCAATTAGCCCGTCAAAAATTGCTAACATGCATCTTTGAAAAGTGGCCGGAGCATTACAGAGGCCGAACGGCATTCGCCTATAAGCGAAGGTACCATACGGGCAGGCGGTGAAGGTCGTCTTCCCGATCATCGGGGTTTATAGGGATCCGGAAATACCCGAGTACCCGTCCGGGGAAACGATAAAAGGGGTGTCCCGCCAAACGCTCGAGCATTTGGTCGATGAAGGGGAGAGGGAAGTGGTCCTTCATGGTTACCTCATTCGGTTTCCTATAGTCAATACACACACGGTAACCGGTGACTAATCTCAAAGCGACTTCTTCTCCCTTATCATTCTTTTCAACGGTGATACCACCTTTCTTGGGGACCACTGCGTGGGGGACACCCAATCACCGTCGACTATCGCATATATAATCCCCATATCTAGCGACTTGATAATCTCTTTCTTCACCACCTCCCGCATGTGAGGATTTAAACGTCTTTGGGGTTGTCTAACATGCTTGGCTCCTTCTTCGATTTTTATCTTGTGCATACGGACGTCGGGAGATATACCTCGATATCTCCTACCCGCCGACCAAAAGCTTTCTCATTTCTTTTCAAGACGGCCAACAACTTCGCTTCTTCTTCCTCGTCGCTTAGCGGAAACAATTAACGGAAGCCGATCACCCTCTCTCGGGAAAACATACTTTAAATGTTTCGGTAACGGTTTTAACTCGAGGTCAATTGGAGGGTCTTCCAAACTAGACTTTAAAACTTTACTTTGCAAATTATTAGAGGAGAGCAACATAGCTTCTAATAAATCTACTTCCTACGAAGGCGAAAGGTTCTTACTCACTACAACTTCTTCTTCGAGTCTCAGCTCCAAGTTCATTCAAATCTATCCTACCATAATGGTTCAGATTATCGATCAAGCGTTCGTATTCAGATTCTACTGCAAGGACTTGCTCTTCTAGAAAATCACTGAAATCATCAAATGATTCCTCGATAGAGTAGCCGGTTGGACATTCGAAGGTCTTTTGATAGCTTTAGATACACTATAGCTCGGTTCTTCATTTCCAACACGCAAAGTTACTTTAGCACCGGCATCACAATCAATGAGGGCTCTAGCAAAGAAGTAGATAGAAAAGGTCGTCCAAGAATCAGGGGTGTATTGGGTTGTTGGATGTCTAAGACATACCAATCCACAGGAAAGGTAAATCGATCGACCTGAACCAACAAATCCTTTAAAATCCCCGTCGCTTTCTTGGATGATCCGTCCGCGAACCGAATACTCATAGTGGTAGGTTCCAAAAGATGGTCTAATTGGAGCCTGTTGACACACATATAAAGGCATAAGACTAATTGAAGCTCCTAAATCACATAAGGAATTAGGGAAAATGAGACCTCCAATTTGCAAAGTAAGGACGAATCGCCCGGGATCATCTTTCTTAATCGGTAACTCTTCATAACTCATCATTGAACAATCTTCACTTGGTTACCTTTTCCATACTCTCCAACTTCTTTTTAGATGAGACTACATCCTTTATGAATTTGGTGTATTTGGGCATCTCAACCAACACATCGGATAAAGGTAGATTAACTTGAGTGTTTTTCGAAGGTTGAGTACCTTCTCGTACTTCTTGTCCTCGCATAAAGGGATGTTTTTCTTCCTTGGTGGAAATGGAAGTTTCTTCAATTCTTCTTCGAAAAAACTTTCTTAGAAGAGGCACTAACGACTTTATCTTCTAAATCCTTCCATCTCACCGTCTTCTTACTTGTCAAGGGATCCTCTTACGACTCACTTCTTGATTTCTCGGTCGTACGGTCGGCCACCCGAATTCTTTCTTTGATTTCTATCTCATCTTCCTCTTTTTCTTCACCCAGATTGGGGGATTGGGTCTTCTCAACTTCCCCTCCCACCGAATCGGTGGTAGGAGGGTCTACTCGTTTCCCCGGTTCGGTTGAATGCGGGGTTTCCTTGAAGTTGAGTGCCGGATCTTAAATTCATGGCACTAGTTTCCTCCCTACCATAAGGGGTGGTTGGTGTCGATCGGTACACCGGTTTGGGTTCAAATCGGCTTGGGCCACTTGGCGCCCTTTGGATTTCTTTACGTGAAGCGGGCGGATGACCACGAGGTCGTGAAGCTAGGCCGCTCGGCTAATCGTCCCAACCTTGTCTCTCCAGATTTTTAATAGTTTTTTGTTGCTCCTCAAAATCGGATCGGTAGGAGCATCATTGGACCCGAGATGGCCCTTGATGATTTTGAAATCCGGGAGGATGTTGATTAGACCGGTTTTGATAAGGAGGATTGGTGTTGGCGTGCCATGCCACGATTGAACCTCGTTGAAAATTCGAACTCGATTCGGGTTTTGAGAGTAATTTCGATTGGAATTTTGATAGTTCGAGTTGGAATTTTGATTCGATTATAACCGAGTTTTGATTAAAATTTCGGTTTTGGTTATAACCACGATTCGAAAGTTATTCGGCGAAAATTGATTTGGGAATCGTTGGTTTTTTGCCGACTCGAAAAAGCATTGACTTCATCATTTTCCCCTGTTTAGGGGACAAGCTAGAGAAGTGTGGCCCTTTAGACCACAAGTCCGGCAAATAATCGGAGTGTCTTGTCTCATACTTTGGACGAGCGCATTGACTTGGTAATTCGCATGGGGATTGAATTGACATTGGTCAATCACGTGACCAATCCGGCAACAAGGTTGTCGCGGTACGAGAACTTGAGCGTTACGTTGATAAGGAGGAGTAGGTGTGATTTGTTTTTGGGACGAGTAAGAGCGGCCACTGCCGCTGGCTAAAGCATGGCGATCACCGATTCGAGAATTGACTTCCTCAATCTTTGGAACAGACGGGGCTGTAATTGCCTGATATGAAGGAGCATAGTTATATCTAGCTATATCTTCAAATAAAGCCCAACCTTCGTCGGGTGTCTTCTTCAGAAAAGCTCCTCCAGATGAACTATTCACCATCCCTTTGGTTAGTTCAGTCAACCCACTAAAGAAAGTGTTGACTTGGCGTTGTAGATCTAGGCCATGATGGGGGCAGCGACGCAAAAGAGATTTGAAACGCTTCCAAGCATCGAAGAATGACTCATCCATTTTCTGTTGGAAGGTAAAAATGTCAGTTAGGCATTGGGCAGTCTTTGAGGGTGGAAAATACTGACTTAGGAACTCCTTCTCGAGTCCTGCCCAAGTGGTAATAGATCGAGGGGTTAAAGAGTTATACCACTCTTTTGCTTCTCCTCGCAGAGAGAAAGGGAAAAGCTTTAATTTTATAGCATCCTCAGAAACTCCTTGAATGCGGGTCGTGTCACAGATCTCCAGGAAGGCGTGGACATGATTATGCGGATTTTCAGAAGGTAGACCATAAAAGATAGATGCATGCCGAAGCATCCGAATAAGACCGGGTCTCGGCTCGAAGTGGTCCGTCGCGATTTCGGCAAGGCTACGGCGGGGTTTACCGTGATGGCTCCCGGCATAGCATGTCTGCTAATGACCGTCTATTGTCAGCCATTGTGATAACGGTTTCTTCAAGTTCTTCCTTGCAAGCTTCTTCAAGGTTTTCTATCGAGTGACCACCTAAAGAGATTTGCCTCCTTTTTCGGTTTGGACGAACAATAGTACGTTCGATCTCCGGATTGAAAATTAAAGGTCCTGATTTACTTCGTGTAAGCATACACTGAAGTGAAAATCGAGGAGCGGCAAAGGCGAGCAAAAGTAAATAGCACTCAAAACCGACTCTCAGAAGGGACACTTAGGTGTTCAGACCGAGAATAGGTTGCAAGGAATGGAAAAAGAGTGGAACAAGGTGTGAAAGGTTGCTAAAGGTGATTAGGAAAGACTGGAAAAGGAAAGGACTTAAAGAAGGAATGAAATTGGATGACTGCAGAATTTCACGGGTGTGAAAAATTTCACACCTGGGTGTGATATTTTCGGCTAGAAAGTTTTTTTTTTTTTTTTTTTTACTACAAAAATTTCACAGGTGTGAAAATTGGCACACCAGGGTGTGAAGCTCACGTCCAATGTGCGTCCCCCTTTTTTTTTTTTTTTTTTTTCGATACACTCACAAACAGAAGAAAAGAAAGAAAAAAAAATTTTAATAATAATAATAAATTAAGGGGCTAAAAATAGGGATGTTTATTCGGGAATGTGCAAATCAAACAAAAACAAAAATGAATGCCACTTAAGACATTTTGTATGATGTTTAAACGTTTTGTGGCATAAGTGTTGCCAACTCCCAGTTGAAACAAAAAATCCTAACAACTAAAACAAAAAGAGAAACACACAACCGTTGCCAATTCCCCGGCAACGGCGCCAAAAACTTGTTGTAGAAAACGGATTATAATAAATAAAACGATCAAAACAAGTTATAAAAATTTATAATCCGGTCGTGGCCTCAAGTGCAAGGTCGTAGCAAAATGGTGTAACCGGAGTCGATCACGGGGAATTGGGGTTGTATCGATTCAAGTTTTAGTTGCAAATGTCACGAGTTTATACTAATTGCGAAACAATGAACAGTAAAAACGAAAGTGAACAGTGCGATGAACAGTAAAAACGCAGAAAAATAATAATTAACAACTAGGGTGAAGGCTTGAACAATTATCCAAATGCAGTGATATAAAAGCAAGCAAACACGGTTCCACGAATCAAACAAATACCGGTTTCAAACTATTAATCAAATGATTCTATCCCAAGGTTACGATTATTACACCTAACCGAATGCCCAAATCTCTAATGGCTTAGATGATTTTATTCACAATCTTTTATCAAAGATTGATCCTTTAACGTTCTTAGGTGGGGATATTTATCAATATCCAAAAATCTAAACCGTTTAAACCACAACTTTCGTTATAATTTGGTTTAAAAGATTCAAACTTTTGCATAGTGACCTAGGGTTCCATTGATCGTCATCAACGGATTGTCGAATCATACAAATAATCTATCGATCGAAATGTAAAAACGATATGAAAACGATACAAAAGTTCTAACCTTTTTTTTTGATAGAAATCAATCAACACAATAATCTGAAACCAAAATCCGTTTGAAACGCTTCCCCTAGTTTGCTTGATGAAGAAATTAGCTCCTCATTGTTAAGAAATTTACACCCTAATTGTGTTTTTTGGAATGAAAATATAAAGGGAAAAAAAAAAGAAAAAAGTCGGCCCTTCTCTGTTGTGAATTGCGGCTGTGTATGAATATATGTGATTAGGGTTAAAAGCTGTGGTATTTATAGATATGCTGAAGTCGGTTGCTGCACAGTGATTGCCCTGGACGCAAGTTTGCTTTTTTCTTGAACTCAAACTTCTAAAATTCATATCTTGAGTTGTAGACCTCCAAAAATTATGATCCGAACGTCATAATTAAGCTCTCGGAAAAATCTACAACTTTCATTAAGGACTCTTCTTCAGAAAACGCCTTTTTGACTAGCCCGTCGTGTTACGAGTCGTTTGCGGAATTTTCCGATAGTTTCAAGAAGCAACAGCATCCAAACTTGTAACGCTCATATCTCGGGCCTCATAAGTCGGAATGAAGTGATTCAAAATCCTGTAGAATCCTCTCTTCAAGACCTACAAATCTTCTCTTGAGGTCGAGAGTCAAATCAGTGTATATCATATCAAGAACTGCATCGGAAGTTCGGCTGCTTGAAAGCTTCATTCCATCACTTCACATGACGTATTTAGATAAACCGAACCTTCTCGAACCTTCTCAAGTGTGATCTCATTGAACACATTTACTTTCCCTCCGTAGAAGATGGTCAATTGGGGAGGACCACTAACTGCAAGCTGCAGCCTTCACGTTATACTTGCTTCTTTTTTTAAAATAAAAAAATCAATGGCTTAAGATAATATCATTTCTGATTATTTTTTTTAGGAATCAATGGAAAAAACCAGAGATGTGCAAAAGCCAGATGGCAATGCATACTAACATAACTTATGCCATATGCATAGCAGAATATCAACACTTATATGATCTAACAACATCAAGATCTGATCACAAACAGCAGATACCACAACATGGAAAATGTAGAGCAGGTCAGACAAAATGACTAAAACAGATACACCCCAAGTTCTCAGCTTGAGTAATTAGATACATGAAGAAAGACAACTTCGGGCCGATATAAAGGCAAAGCAAAACATGTACTAACACAGTATAGTGTGCTGATGCATATCAGACTCTAAAGCATGCAACTAAAGGCTTTTACAGGAAGAAACATGGGATCTTCCATGTTGGCCATGAATTTGGTTGGTTGACAGTTGACATAATTCCTAATAATGAAAACACAAAGCATTTTACATGTTACATATTACGAAACATTTTTTATTGAAGATTCTTCTATTGTAGTAATAGTGTATTAAAATAGTCCAATGGATGTTATGGTCTGCATAAAATTAGATGCGATTACTTTGTTTTGATTCAATGAACACTAATGGTTACTAATATCACGTGGGGTGTTTTGTTCACCATCTGTTTTTTGACTCAAGTTGATTGACGAAACACAAATGAAAAATTCCAAAAGGTATAAACAATACGCATATTTTCTCTTTTCTTTCATAGAAACGATTATTGAAATGGCTATCCCAAGAAATTTACATGGTTCAGATTTCCTGGTTGGAGTTCTTCATAGTGCGCTTACAGCCTTTTACACATCGAGTTCACATCCCGAGTAAGATAGAAGTCCCACGATTCATCCACTCACAAAACCCCCTATTTGTTAGAACAGTCCTTATGTGATTCAATCAAATTATTCCCGGATCGATTATGCTAAATTATTGAGAATCAGAGAACAATATTAATCTACAAACATACCTGAATCCATAGCAGCGGAAGACTATGTAGATATTGTAGGATCGATCTTCCAGATCTATACACCTCCTATTTCTCTACAGAAGAACCCTTTTGTATCCTCTGTATTTTTCTCTTATGATAATGGGGTCAAAAGAGAGTAGGAAAAGTGTTTGACCTAGGGACCATAACCTACCCTTATATAGTAAAATATTTATTAGGTCTTTCCAATTTTACCCATCATAAAATTAGAAATTACCTCCGAGTTTCTACACATTAAAGGTCCACACCCTAATGATACGTTACAGTCCAATAATTATAACCGTAGTAGATCACTTTAAGACGGACTAACATTTATTGACAGTCTACGACATAACAATTATTTCACATATAAGCCCAACGTTGGATATATGATCCAACAATCTCCCACTTGGGCTATATGTGTAACTTTATAATTGTATGTCATAAGATAACCGAATGAGCGCTCAACTTGGCTGTCATTACAAAACGTATCAAATAACAATCCCGTCCATCAAAGTCACCAACATAGGACCAAAGCGGCCTTCATCACATCTATCGTGACGGGACCCATCAATGATCACATATGCTAATAAAACTGAATGACATAGATCATGATGTGGATGCGTAGCATGGAAAATAACATGACATGTGATCTTAACATGTATATTTCCAACTGGTCCACCTTAAACTTAATGAGATCAAAACCGTATATCGAGATCAAAGTGTGAAACATCAAAACTTAAATTTCTGCAGAAAGAACAGTAACTTTAACTTAACCTTAACTTTAAACTGTATAACCGAAAAATGTGTCTATATCGAAACAAACATTATCAACTACAAACTCCCACAAAACCTAAGCATCCTTAACAGACATGACACCCATATGAGCAGTATGCTCAAGAACATCTTAGGTGGTTGCCCCTTTGTGAGTGGATCCATAATAATGGAGTTTGTCATGATAATTTCAAAAGACACCCTTCCACTTTGAACTCTATCTTTAACAACTAGGAACATTATATCAATGTTCTTAGACATTGATGAGCTCCTGTTGTTGTTGGGATAAAACACTGCGGAATTATGATCACAATAAAACCTTAGTGGTCATTCAATGACCAAATTCACAGCCGTGAAACATATTTCCGCATCTATATCCCATCACTAGTGGCTTCAAATGCCCCAAATTTTGTCTTCAATGTCAAAGAAGCCATAAGTGTCTGCTTAGCACTTCTCAGAAAAACAACTTCTTGTGACAAAATGAAAACAAACCTTACGTGGACTTAAATGTATCTTTACATCCACCAATATCTAAGTCAGTATACCGAATGATCTCTAACTTTTCTGACTCCAGATATGTGAGCATCTTATATTTTATTTTCTGTAAGTACTTTATAACCTTATAGGCTGTGACCAAATGACCCTTTCTAGGATCTTTTAAGAATCTGCTCAACATGACTGAAATGTACACAATAACCAGACATGTACAAACCTAAGCACACATTAGACTCCCAATAAATATATCAAAGGGAATCTACTGCATTTCCTCCTACTTTAAATCATTAGAAAAGGCACAGTTTGAGACAAAACTTGTCTCACTTAGACACAGGGGTACCATGTTGTTTACAATCCAGCATGTCGAATCTCTTAAGAAAACTTTATCGATATAGTCTTTTTGTAATGATCCAATAATACCTCAGGGATAACCGTGATATACATGGATCCCGAAACTGAACTTGTGTCAGCTAAAATTTTCAACTCAAATCCGAACGAGAGAAATGATTTAGTTTAACACTCTCAAAATCTATATCGTTACTAGCTATCATCGACATGTAAAACCAAGAGTATGAACCTACTTCCACTAAACTTATGGTAGATACATTCATCATCCGAATTTGACTATGAACTAAATTAGACAATGGTTTGATGAAATCTAACACTATTGACGGGAAAACTATTTGAGTCCATAGATGGGTTTCTTTAGTTTGCAAACCATATTCTTTGTGTCACCAAATGCAAAGTTTTTTGGCAGCACCAAATCAATGTCACCACTGATAAACATTGTCTTTACATCCATCTAATGTAACTCATAATCCATATGAGCAAGTAGAGCAATAATTATCTTGAAAGGGCCTTTCAATGAAACCAGAGAGAAAGCCTTTTATTACACTTATTTTGCATAACCTTAATCCACTTACGATAGTTGGAGCTTTCCATGGCTTGGGGAACGGTAAACGGATCGTTCTCTAGGATGCCATGATCCTTATGCTCAATGAGGTAAACAATATAATCATCCTGAATTGTTGACCTCATCTCTCTAGTAGAGTGCCTAAGTTGTGGTGCCAATGATTTCTCATGTGGTACCTCATATGCTCATGTTGCTCCTATATAGGTTCTTGAGGATGCTGAAGTTGCCTAATTGGAAGTTCAAGAAGAAGTTCAAGAATATTGTCATAAACCGTATCTAGCAATAGTATACATCCCATTCGGGAATAACAAATTGTTACCAACTGTCACTGTAGGAAGAGTCATGGTAGACTCTTCTTTAAAGACAATATTTTATACCTTATCTTCCCCCCCCCCCCCAAACTCAATATCCTCAAGGAACCTTGCAGATACCGTCTAACAATAAAAACAAAAAACTGGAAGTAGGACAATAGAACTTAAAACCCATGGATCTCTTATAAAACACCACACATAACAGTTGACCATTCTTAAGTCCAATTTTCATTCCTTTGGTTTATAAGGCCTAACCTTAGTTGGACAACTTCCAATATGATTACACCGAATACTAGGTTTTCCTAGTTCATATTTCATATTGGGTTTTGGTTACTGCTGTAGTGGTATTTATTTAGTATGAAAGCTGTCAACTTTAATTTCCGTAGTGACTACCATTAGATATAGGTAATTAAAAGCAATAATTGTCTATGAAGGTGATACTTTATTGCTGGCCATTCCAACATACCATAAGGGATAGACATCAAATGACCATATGTATCAATTCTAAGACTTACATAGAGCAATCAAATATCTAATCTCCTATGTTGGTTTGTTACCCCTTAATACAACGTGCACAGACAAAACCATATGACATATCAGGGGAACCAAATGTTCCATCTGACACAAGCCTTTTATGTTCTCTTTCGAGAAATTTTCCTTAAATGCTAATGCCAAACCATATAGGAACCATCATTAGTTAACTTTGATTTGAGCCATGAAAACTAAATGCAGAGTGTTATTAAAGATACAACGATATCTACCAAATCAAGATTATCACTGAAAGCCAAATGATTAGAACATATTTGGTCTGAATCCTGGAAAGACTAAAGGTATCATCCTTAATTGAACACGAATGTCTTAATTTGTCCAATCAAGAAATGAAAAGCCGAATTCTGCCATAAAGACGGCCTGATAAGTCTTTTCCAAGTCTAGAAAATGTTCAATCTTCGGTAACAATCAAGTTTCCAAATAGCCTTAACTTTACCGCATCAACATCACCCATAAAGATATATCTTTCAACATCAACTAGTGATCTGTAATGCTAACAACTCCGCATAAACACACTCAAGTGAATAGAAACACCGTAATCTATCCACCAAGTGTGTTAAGGCACAAAAGTCAAGTGAACTCCTAAACAAACCAATAAAGGAAAAACTGAACCTTATTTGCTCAGAAAGCATGACACGTCAAGCAATCTTTCATTGTGTACCTACCTATTGGCTTAAGAAACAACCAATATCCTTATGCCGTCACTTTTGCCCCTATTGTTGAATACCAGCAGCTTCCTTAAATTTTATTGTGCCCTTACCTTTAATAGTGACCATATTTAGCACTTTCTGGTTGCCCAAATTTAAAATCATTCGACTTCTTGCACTCAGTGGAAAATCGATTTCTTCAACTCCCACCATTCCTTATGTCAGTTATAACTGACATTTAATTTACCATATTGTGCTTGAAGATATAGAATGATAAATTGCACCAGTAGTCCATCACAGATATCCAAATTAAATATCCGAAGTTTGGAAATCAAATGAGCTAATTTTAGAATGTGTCATTATGTTGCATTAGCCCTTGTACCTTATAGAGATTAGCTAAGACATGACAAGTTGCCTCGCCTTTCTCTTCATGGCATTGTGCAACTCTATTAAACACACAAAAAATTTTCCTTACTGGTCACCATAGCATTTATGTCACTTCTAAGAGTATTTGGATTGGCTTCCCTAATGATCAAAGACTCAATCTGTTTAATCACTCACATTTCTCAAAATACAAATTTGTTTTGACTTTACTATTCTAACTGAGACGTTCAAGAGGATCATACTTAAATGTCAAGTCTAGATACATAATGTGAAGGACAAATTCAAGTCATCCTTTCCAACTCTTTAAAAAAATAAGGAATTTGGAGGGATATAATGCTTAAATGAGCAGATATACTTTAAAGCAGAAATTATAATTGAATAAAGAAAACAACTTAATGACCTTAGGCTCACGTATATAAGATCCGAAGAATATCCAAAGTCAAACAAATTTATGATATATTTTTCCCATCACAAGATACCGACACGACATTAGTATCTCATCTTTGGACGATAATACTAACTCGTAATTGACATCTTGGCGTAGTGATCAAATACTGACAATAAATCCTGTCAAATAATAGACCAATCTTTAGACCGTATCTATTACCCACATGGAAACCAAATAATTGTCACGTATTTATCACCACAGGTGTATTTACAATTCTTCCAAATAATATCCTTCCTTTGGGCCGAATACTATTCGCATGACTTAATAAAAACACAAACCATTTAACATCTTAGTGTGAATCCATTTCTACGTAGAGGTCACTTTGGCGACATATCGCTTCAACAAATCCACTTAGAGAATTAATATATCAATGTTTGATTTTATCGTACTAAGTCTCTTAAAAAAAAAGGTCTATCAAAATTGGGTTTCTTATCTCTTCATATCTTACCCGAATTAATACATTTTATAGGCCAATTATTAAATTAAACATTCAACTGAATTAATGTCCAATAATTAATAAAGAACCAGCAACCCATCTAATAATTTTATTACTAATAATCAGATTCCATTAAAAGGCCCGTAATAACGCAATTTATTAAATAAAAATTCTAACCGTATACAAGCCCCCAAAACAATAAAAATTGTCCAAATTACAAATAAAAATACCCCGACATACCTTATGTATAGCCTTATTATATTCGGCCTTGTACTGCAACATAAAGTTGGCTCATTTACTAAAAAAAAAAAATTTGCAAATGGCCCAAAAGGAAGCCCTAGCTGATACCACTTGTTAGAACAGTCCTTATGTGATTCAATTCAATTATTCTCGGATCGATTATGCTAAATTATTGAGAATCAGAGAACGATATTAATCTACAAACATACCTGAATCCATAGCAACGGAAGACTCTGTAGATGTTGTAGGATCGATCTTCCAAATCTATACACCTCCTATTTCTCTACAGAAGAACCCTTTTGTATCCTCTGTATTTTTCTCTTATGATAATGGGGTCAAAAGAGAGTAGGAAAAGTGTTTGACCTAGGGACCATAACTCACCCTTATATAGTAAAATATTTATTAGGTCTTTCCAATTTTACCCATCATAAAATTAGAAATTACCTCCGAGTTTCTACACATTAAAGGTCCACACCCTAATGATACGTTACAGTCCAATAATTATAACCGTAGTAGATCACTTTAAGACGGACTAACATTTATTGACAGTCTACGACATAACAATTATTTCACATATAAGTCCAACGTTGGATATATGATCAAACACTATTTTCTCTTAATTTTTATTTTCAGTGCAATCATAGAAGGCCGGTGTTCAAGGTTTAATATTGATGGGGAAGCGTCGTCGTCCCTGTAAGATGTTTCTGAGTTTTAATTTTTTCAATATTTGTTGCTACCTAATTTGTTTTGCTGTTGCAGCAACTGCATTTTTCTCTTCGTTTGCAGATTCGAATCTATTGTATGTTTTCGTTGATAATTTGTTTCTTTTTCGTTTCACAGATAGTATGGTAGAGCTTCATACCTATTTGAAGTTCTTTGTTCAGGTTTTAGCTTTAAAAAATAGTCATGTGCTATGCAACGTGGTTTCTGCTTTTTTCGCATTAAAGTTTTCAATATAGCTCAACAGAAATGGATTGGGGTTCGATGCGAAAAGTTGATGGCATAGGCATTGATTATTGAAATCAACGGTTTATCATAATCATGTTGATGTTCATGTAAATTGCAAATTGCTTAATTCTTAATGATTTGTTATCTTATGCTTTCACAACTCTTTAGCTTTGGATTCAAGTTTTGTTTTTTACTTTTGACTAAGATTTTGTTCCTTAATGGTTTTGGTCAAATGTTTCATACCAAGTTCTGTGTAGAATTTTGTGATATGTTTAAAAAAAAAATTGTTTCATTATTTCATTATATTACTCTGTTATTTTTTACGTGAATACCTTGATTATGTTTAGTGTTGTATTAATAGATTAATGCCTTTTTTATAATTGTAAAGTTAAACATTTAGCACGGGCATTCCGTGCGTTGCACGGCATCCCATTTTACTAGTTTCTGTTAGCATTCATACAACCAAACAAGAATTGAAAAGGAGAAGATGAATGCTGGAAGCTTGTGATATTACAATGAAAAGCATACCTAGTAGAATACAAGAGAGAGGCTTATATAGCCGGGCACAAAGCAAAACTAAAAGGAAAAAAAGACTAAAAAAGCCCTTAAGGCTAAAATACTAATAGCTAATATAAATATATATGCTAACACCCCCTCAAACTCACGATGGTACGGCAAGAAGCATCGAGAGTTTGTCAACGAAAAAATCTATGACGCTCGACGAGTGTGAGACTTCGTGAAGAAGTCAGCCAACTGCAAGGATGACGGAGTAAACGGTAGAGAAATGGTGCCGTGATCCAAATGATGCCGAGTGAAATGACAGTCAATCTCAATGTGTTTGGTGCGCTCATGAAACACCGTATTGTGAGCAATCTAAATGGCACTCTTATTATCACAATACATAGGAGTGAGGTCAGAAAGAGTAACTCCCATGTCAGCCAGTAACCAACGCAACCATATAATCTCAGCCGTAGTGGAAGCCATAGCACGATACTTTGCCTCGGTGGAAGAACGGGAAACTACATCTTGTTTCTTGCTTTTCCACGAAATAAGAGAATCACCAAGAAAAATACAAAACCCAATCGTGGACTTTCGAAAAGTCGGATCACCAGCCCAATCTGCATCAGAAAAAGCACGAAGCTCCAAGGAAGAAGTGGATGGAAACAAAAGACTCTGGTAAAGAGATCCCCGTAGGTAACGCAAAATACGCACAACAGCAGCCCAATGTACAGTAGTAGGTGCTGAAATAAACTGACTAACAATGTGAACAGCATAGGCAATATCGGGCGAGTGATCGTCAAATAAACAAGGCGCCAACAATGGACCTATACACGAGAGTGGGATGCGGTAGAGGAGTGCCATCATCTGGAGTATACTTTGCGTTCAGCTCGAGAGGAGTGTCAGTGAGCCATGCACGGTGAATAATATCAGCAGCATACTTGGACTGAGAGAGGAGGTAACCTCGTGATGAGGAGGCAACTTCAATTCCCAAAAAAATATCGTAAAGGGCCCAAATCTTTCATCTCAAAGCAACGGGACAAAGTTGCTTTCAAATCCACAATACCATCAACATCATCACCCGTAATAATCATATCATCAACATATAACAAAAGGAGAACACGACCGGCGAAGTCGATCGAACAAATAAAGCGAGTCATAAGGGCTAGAGACAAATCCAAGGAGATCACAACCCGAGAAAATCTATCATACCAAGCCCGAGGGGCTTGTTTAAGGCCATACAACGCCTTCTTAATGCGACAAACCTGTCCTGGAGCATGAGAAACACCTGGTGGGGGAACCAAATACACTTCTTCCTTCAAGTCGCCATTCAAAAAGGCATTTTTAACATCCATCTGAGATATATGCCACTGACGAACAGATGCAATAGCAACGAGGACACGGACTGAAGTTATCTTGGCAACAGGAGCAAAAGTCTCCTCATAATCTAAACCATACTCTTGAGCAAACCCCTTAGCAACTAAGCGGGCCTTGTATCGCTTAATAGAACCATCGGATTTCGTCTTAACTTTGTACACCCATCTAGAACCAATAGTCTTTTTACTGCGGGAAGATAAACAAGGTCCCAAGTACCGGTCTTGTCTAAGGCGAGACGGTTCCTCGGCCATAGCATTTTGCCAATCACGGGAACGAACAGCCTCCTTATAAGAGGAAGGCTCAGAGATAGGATCAATGGAAACAAGAAAGGAAGCAAAAGACTTAGAATAACAAGAATAGGCAAAATCATGTAACTGAGTAGACTTACGTATGCGTACTGGATAGCGGGGCTCAGCAAGATCCGTCGTCACAAGCGGTGATTGGGTAGCCGTATCAGGGGTCAGAGAATCATCAATAATAGGTGCAGTAGGAGGTGAAGAGTCAGACGAGAAAGGATCAATGTGAATAAGATCAGATTTAGTCAAGTTGTGGGTGCTGGCGGGAATGGTAAAGAAAGGGATATGCTTAAGGAAGGAGACATGGCGAGACACGTATAGTTTTTGAGAGGAGGGATTATAACAACGATAACCTTTTTGACCTATACCATACCCAAGGAAAACACATATAGCAACACGAGAAGAAAGTTTGGACAGTTCTACATGTGGACGAAGAACAAAGCAAGTGGAACCGAAGACTCTTAAGAGAGAATAATTAGGTGTTTGACCAAATAATTGTTCATAAGGAGAAAGGCCGAGTTATGAGCGGTCGGGATACGATTAATAATGTAAGCGGATGTGAGGACGACTTCTCCCCAAAACTCATTTGGAACACGCGGATAGCAACATAGACTAGCAGTTTCAACAATATGTCGGTGTTTTCTCTCAGCAACACCATTCTGCGAGGGGTATCAGTGCATGAAGATTGATGCACAATACCTTCAGAAAGAAAAAGATCAGAAAGGGTTCCACTAGTGTATTCCCCACCCAAATCAGAACGGAAACACTTAACAACAGTGGAATGTTGGGTTTTAACATAGGCTTGAAAATCAGTATAAATCTTAGTGAACTCAGAACGATGTTTCATCAAAAACACCCAAACATAACGAGTATAGTCATCAATAAAGGACACATAATATCTAGACCCCCCTTTGGTAGGAATAGGAGCGGGTCCCCAAACATCAGAGTGGACTAAATCAAAAGGCGCACAAGATTTTGATGAACTATTATGAAAAGGCAAAGCAGAAAATTTCCCAAGTTTACATCCACTACAATCAGAAATATCATGAGATTTCAAATCACCCAAAACACCAGTGTTACACAAAAATTTCAAACGAGAGTGTGAAACATGACCAAGTCTAGAATGCCATAAAAAATACTTAGAGGATGAACTGGTTAAATGAAAAGAAGATAAATCAATAGAGGTGGCAGCTGTATAGCCAGGAGCACGCAGCTCATCCAAAACATATAGACCCCCCTGTCTACGGCCTGTCCCAATCAGCTTCTTGGAATCGGGATCCTGCACAGAACAAGAAGTGGAAGAAAAATGAACAGAATATCCAGAATCACAATTGACCAACAGATGCAAGACTGAGAGTAAGTTTAGGGATACAATAGACATTTGAGAGAGACACGTGGGGAGTGTGAATAGTGCCAATGCCATCTAATGGCAAATGTGAGCCATCAACAGTAGCAATAGTAGGGGAACATGAGTCAGAAGACAAAGATGTAAACTTAGATGAATCAGGAGACATATGAAAAGAAGCCTCAGAGTCTAAAACCCATAGGGATGACGGTTTACCTGAGGGATTTGATGAAGGCAAACCTGTTGGAGAACGAGTAGTCATGGCAAAATGCTGAGGAGGCGGGACTGTCTGACTTGAGGACGGAGACTGAGTAGCAAGGAATCTCTGAAACTGTTATGCAAGGGCATCCATAGAAGGATTCTGAGAAGAAGCCACATCCAAATCACCTGTAGGTGCAGCCGCAGCCATATAAGATGACCCACTACGGGTCTGTCCCTGTCCGGTACCCTGTGTGCGTGGCTGTCCACCACGGTTCTGTTGCTGAGACTTATCACCAGACGTCAAATTCTTCAAGGCTAATACAGGGCACTGACTTTTCCAATGTCCAGGCTTCTTACAATAACGACACTCATCATTTTTAGCAGTATTTGTCCGAAAATGTTGAGATGGTGCTGCTAAAACGGATGCAGAAGGGGCGGTTGGTACCTTTTCAGTTTGTGTTTTCAGACGAGTTTCTTCAGCTAACAACTCGTTAACCACTGAATCGACAGAGGGCAAGGGATTACGATGCATAATCGAAGCACGACAGTTCTCATATTTTGGACGAAACGAGTGTAAAAGCTGAACAAGACGCGATTCCTCCCGATGAACAATATAGGGTTCAAAGGCCTTCAATTCAGCAGACTCTGTCATAGCCAACTGATCCCAAAGAGCAGTGATTTCGGCATAAAATTCCGAATGCTTTGCGATCATTCCGTGACAAAGCACGGATTTCCCCTTCTAAGCGAAAACGAACGGATATATTGGTGCGCATAAACAAGTCTTCCCAAGTAGTCCCAAACCTCCTTAGCAGTTTCATACTTAGCCAATTGCACACCAATCTTAACATCGACGAATTATTAATCCAAGTAATAATTTTTGAATTGACACAATCCCACTTATCAAGCAAATCAGCATAATTATCAGTACCTGCTGTGGGAGCTTTAGCAACCCCAAAAACATATTTCCACATTTCTTTCCCCCGAAGAAATTTTTTCATCACATAGCTCCAATATGAGTAATTTTTACCATCCAAACGAACACCAATTGACTGCAACGAGTCATCACTAGGGGCCATTGGTGAACCGAAAAAGACCCAAAAAAAAGGCACAAGTCGAACCTCAAGCAAATCGGACAATACTACACGATGGCCGGAACCCCAAACAAATCGATGCAAAATCGGAACCCCAAACAAAACGAAACAAAATCGAGACAAAAATCGATCCGCGACAGTTGGGCTTTAGATGATTATAGGCTCTGCTACCATGTTAGCATTCATACAACCAAACAAGAATTGAAAAGGAGAAGATGAATGCTGGAAGCTTGTGATATTACAATGAAAAGCATACCTAGTAGAATACAAGAGAGAGGCTTATATAGTCAGGCACAAAGCAAAACTAAAAGGAAAAAGACTAAAAATGCCCTTAAGGCTAAAATACTAATAGCTAATATAAATATATATGCTAACAGTTTCAACATGAATGAAGATGTTTTATCAAATAAACAAGAAGGTTGCTTTAGAATCGAAAAAAGAAAGATGAAACATTTTATTTGAGTTTGGTTTTGTTTTTATTTTGCTGAGGTGTACCAGCAGTTGCTAATTGATGCAGCACACCATTCTGTTCACAGAATTCTCTTATGACTTTGTTAAGGAACTCAGTACCCTTGTCGGATCTGATTTTCACTACTGTCACATTTTTCTCATTTTGTAATCTCTTCAAAAGGTTCAGGCATCTTTTGAAGTTTTTCAATTTTCCTATTCATAAAAATCACCCAAGTGAGTGTTGAAAAGTCATCCACAAAAACTAGTGTGTACTTTTTTCCTGTTATACTTGTCGGAATAACTGGTCCATAAATATTCATATGCATCAGCTCCAGTACTCTTTTGGTTGATTGTTTTGTCTTTGAGTTAAAACTTGACTTTGTTTGTTTACCTTGCTGACAAGCATCACATACACCATCCTTCTTGTATGTGATCTCAGGTAAACCAATCACCAACTTTTTCTTCACCAACTATTTGATATCTTCAAAATTGAGATGATTCAACTTCTTATGCCATAACCAATTCAGTTCTGACTTTGTACGCACAATAAGACATGTTTCTGGAACTGCAGTAGTCCAATCCACTAGATACATGTTTAGTTCTCTTCTTCCAGCCAACACAACATGTTCTCCAACTTCACTCATGACAATACAATAGGTTTTGTCAAAGTGACCTTGTAGCCCATGTCACATAATTGTCCAGTGCTCAATTAACATATTGGAGGAATACACCAGAGTTCATGGTTCTTAAAATGTTTGGATATGATTCTCTGAGAGAAATCCTTCGATGTACTGTCATGCATCAAAGGTGGACACCTCTCCCAGCAAGATTTACAGCATCCACAATGACTCAAACCCGAGACCTATTGCTTAAGCGACCGTAGTCCCTTTCACTCCGACCAATCTTTGATGGTAGTTTGGATATGATTCTACTGAACAAGTAAATAGAGTTATGTTGTTGACACAGTCATTCTGACATAATATAACGTGATAATGGAGTTTTTCATTATATGACATTCTTTTAAAAAGGGTTGGACAGAGTAACGTGGTTGTTACAATTTTTCTTACACAATAAATATCACAACATGATGTGACAGTGAAACCTCTCGTTATATAACGTTCTTTTAAAAAACATGTCACATTGACACACAATAAGGGGTCACACTACTACACCATGTTATAGCACTTATTGCGTTGGTAAAGCTACTGTTGCAATAATTAAAACATAACGAGTGACAAATCATACTTTTGATGTTTTGTACCCCTAATTATGATGATTCCTACATAATGATGAATGGTATAAGAGTGTGTGGTGTCATTGTTGTGTTTGACCGATTGCGACCGTAGCATTATTATCCTACTGTGTTACAATGATTATGACAATATCATTACCCACACACTGTACTTTACGTATCTAATAATCGGGAATATGGAATTGTGCATCTTGGAAATAGTGACCTTTGAAAATCCATACACCTAAATACTCACGTTTTTAAAAGGGATAGATGTCATTCATCATGAACTTGTTTAATCGCGTATAGTGAACTCTCCGTATTAAATGAGAATCAAAACCAGTGCTCAGAGAGCCTCGTCATCCTTGCCACTAGGACAATGCTTCATCGACATGTCATCATCGATGATTAAATAGCACCGCTTGTTTTGAAAACAACTTCTTCATGATGAAAAAAAATATGCACACGCGATAATAAGTAAAACCTCTCTCTATATTTTTTTCCCGACAATGTAATATAACTCAAACACTTTAACATAAATAGAGCTCGACACAGACTCTTGGCCTTGTGGCCCTAACTTTGGCACTACACCAAAGCCTCATCGACATACTTTGACCTCTAAACTAAATTTTTGTTGACATCCATTGTCATCTCTTAGAGTATACGTAGTGGCCGGAGCCACAAAAAACCCTCTACAGGTTCAATAATTAAAGGTTGCCCACTTAAATTGTAGAAGTAATACATAAATTGCGGTAGTGGCTTTTACAAGTTGCAAAGCAAAAGTTGGATATTTTGCTTTTGTCGTCATTTGCCTGGAGAAGAAAATTAATGTTACTGTAGACAAAACGAGAGATTTTATGGTGCAACGGTTGTAGCAAGGTTATATCAAGTGGCATACATTAGAGCTTCTCATTTTTAATCTCTCTCACATAATACACTTTTATCGTGTGTGAGAGGTTAAAAATGAATGGTTGTAATATATACCACTTGATAAAACCTTCATACAACGGTTATATTTTAAAATTTCACGGACAAAATACTTCTATTGATGAATGGGGAGTTAGAAGCCCGTGGAGAAGGCTTCGGGAGAAAGACTTGAAAATATAGGCCACTACCCAACATTTTAAGTAGATATACTTTCGATTTTTTGCATTGTGTCAAACCGAATACTTCAATTTAACAAGCCACTACATATGCTCTTAATTGCATGTTAAATGATATGCTCAGAGTATACTAACAATTAAACGTGGGTTCTATTGACATTTATTTTTTGATTATTTTTTCTGATAAAAAAACGTCAGTGTTATTGATGTTGATATTGAAACACCAACGTCAGTGACGCTAGTGAACACCAACGCCAGTGGAAAGTCGGTGACCCAGCGTTTTAATGTTCGCGACACTTATATAACGTAAAAGTCATATTCGACTTTCGTTGTTAACATCATTGTCATCGACGTTACTTTTCAATAGCACCGTTCATAAAAAATCATCGTAGTGTCGGAGTAATTTTTCGTGATGCCGAAAGTGATGTGGTGCCAGTAGTAAAAAATGGTGTGCCAATAAAAACCCGTATTAAAATGACGCATAAAATATATGAATCTTAGATTTTATATAGAAAATAAAAACATAACAAAGTAGAAATAATACTATGTTGATTGACAATGATGATTTCTTTTAAGATCATGTTTGTTTTTAGATGTTTAATTAAGTTGTTGTTATTATTATTCTTTTTATTATTCTTAAAAGAGATCTTCTCCGATCTTTTTTTTTTAGGGTCTGTTTCCGATTTCTCTCGGTCCATTTTTCTTCTTTCTTTCCACTATCTATTTGGCTGCCCGGAAATAATCGCCGATTACTATCTTCCGGCATGCTGATCTCCGTTTAGGGATTTTGTGGATAATTCTGTTTGGGCATGGTTCATTAAAACCGCGAACGAATTTCTCTTTATAAACTCGAATCCCCTAAATTATTTGCCAAATTAGCTCCAAAGACTCAATCTTCGATTACTTCCTTCAAGATCTCTGAAAGATTGTGTATCATAGAGCAGAGAAAGGGATTTATTGAAGGGGATGGTGAATTTGGGCTGAATTTGACGCAACTTTTTTTGAATTTTATTGTTACTGTTCCTTGGTAGCTGGGTCTTTTTTCTTTCATTCAAAGAAATGGACGATAGTGTGGGATCAGGTGGTATGGTGAAGAAGAAGAGCTCATCAGGGTGTTTAATCATCAAGAAAAAAGGTGAATTTTCAGGTTCTGGTGTCGGGGCTTCAGTTAGTTCGAGGATAATAAACAAGGAATTCGGGTCGGGTGATGAATCAATGGAGCATTCTAGGGCAAAAAACTTCAATGACAAAGTAAGTAATGAGCCAATTGTTTATAGCAGAAAGTCGGAAAGCAGTGACAATAGGAAGAGGAGTAGGATGGATTTGTTTGAGTTTGATGAGTATGATGAGTTTGATATGAGAAGGATACAAAATGAATATATGGCAATGCTTGAAAGAAAAGGTGGTACTAAAGAATTTGGCAGTGGGTCTAGGGCTGTGATGGTTGAGAAGAGGAAACGTGCATATTTCGATGGTTTAGTTAGTAAGAAAAGTGGAAAGACTAATTCAAATGATCATGGTGGTCGGAAAAGGTCTGACTCCGATGATGATTCTGATGAAGACGAAGACGAAGACGTGGGAAATCCGCCTCTTTCTGATAAGAAGTTGAAGGGTGAAGAGTCTGCTGGGGCTATTAGGTTACAGAGTAAAAGTGGTGTTTTGAAGGTTATGGTGGATAAGAAGAAGAAGATGGATACACCGCCTGTAAAGAAGTTTAATCATCAAGAAGTTGCAAAAAAGAAGCAGTCTCAATCTAAGCATGAGATCAAAAAGAAAATTTCAGTCCCTTCACCTGTGTCATCTGATTCTGAAAGATCAGAGAAAAAGGTTGAAAGGTTCGAGGGTGAGGAAAGGTCGATAAAATTGAAAAAAGTGAAGGTGGAAAAGCATATGAAATCTGAAAATATTGCGAGGGACACCAATGAGATCAAACTGCATAAATCTCAACTGGATAAGAGCAAAAAAATTGTAAATACCAAGTCAGATTGGACTGAGAGGTCTATTAAACCAATGCCTCCGCCCACTTTGTCAAATAGTGGATCGATGAAGGCTGTAAAGAGAGAAGAAAAGAAACCATTACCGTCTGAAAATGTTTCCCCTGTCAAAGTTAAAGAAAGAAAAACTGATGAAAAAGTGCCGCAAGAAGGCAGGGAAGAGAAATTTAAGCGTGGTGGCAGCACTGAAAAGCAAAAACTGCGTGAAAATATTAGGGAAATGCTCATCAAAGCTGGATGGAAAATCGATTATCGTCCTAGAAGGGGTAGAGATTATCTTGATTCAGTATATATTAGTCCCAGTGGAACAGGGTATTGGTCCATCATTAAGGCTTATGATGCTTTTCAAAAGCAAATGCCAGAAGTGGACGATGTTAGCAAACAAGAAGGAGAATCTTCTTCATTTGCTCCTTTGTCAGATGATTTAATAAAGAAATTAACTCGGAGAACAAGAAAGAAAATGGAGGAAGAAATGAAAAAGAATAATGCAGGTAAGAAAGGAGGTTCCTCTGGGGTAAGGAGATCCAAGAAGACTGTTTCTGAAGCCTCCAAGAACGACTCAGACGATGATGATCAGCAAAAAGAACGACTCGGTTCTTCTGTTAAACAGAATGGGAAAGCTAAAAAAGTTAGGTTGCACGAAGAAGATTCCGATAGCGGGCGTGGACTAAATTCTGATGCCATGCAAGCAAGAAAAGCTAGAAAAATCGGTCGATGCACTTTGTTAGCCCGTAATCCAGACGAGGACCAGAATTCTGAATCTGATGGTTATATTGCCTCTTCAAGAAAGAGGACATTGTTGGCGTGGCTAATTGACACCGAGACGGTGCAGTTAAGTGAGAAAGTGCAGTATATGAATCGAAAGAGAACACGGGTCAAGCTAGAAGGCTGGATCACCAGGGAAGGAATCCACTGCGGTTGCTGCAGTAAAATCTTGACAGTTTCGAAGTTCGAGCTCCATGCTGGCAGTAAGTTGCGGCAACCGTTTCAGAACGTCGTTTTGGAGTCTGGGATCTCTCTGTTGGAATGCCTACTTGAAGCATGGAATAAGCAAGATGAGTCTCTACTGCAAGACTATTATGTTGTAGAAGTTGATGACGATGATCCGGACGATGATACGTGTGGTATATGTGCAGATGGAGGGGATTTGATTTGTTGTGATGGTTGTCCATCAACTTTCCATCAGAAGTGTCTTGGGATAAAGGTAGAGCTAACATTATAATTTCTTTGACCAAAACTTAATTTGAAGGTTTTCTTCTTACTGACTGTTGTGATAGATTGCATTTTTTATGTTATTGATATGTCTGCTGGTACATAAACTATATATATATATATATATATATATATGTCATGCGTATGATTATGCACAGAAAATTCATAATTTTTGCTGTCAACGGGAGTACAGTGGTTGGTAGCATCCTACCTATGCGCAGTTCAAACTTCAATGGCGGCCCATCTTTTCACGACACGAACCCATAACCTCTTGTCACATAACGACAGCTTTTGTCGTTGTCTCGTACTTTTCTCACCGGTTTTTGTTTCATTTTTGGCGTCTTTTGCCTTTCATGTAGGATTCAAGGGTTAATTATTATTCACCAGTACATGTGTATATGTTGCATATCCCCAAGATCTCAACCTGGGAAAGGCTGACTTAGCAGTGGCAGATGACAGTGTCTGCTAACTTTGTTGTTTTAGTAGAGCTGCCCTCATAATATCCGTTCTTTATCAGGTGTTATCAGGTTGGTTTACGGGGAGATTTTTTGGCAGCACACATGGATGAATACACTCGTTTCCTAGGTGGTCTTTGGAACAATATTTCTGCTATTTTAGCTCACATAATTTGCAGAATTCAAATGCTCATTCTGTCATTCAGCTTCATAACTTTGTGGAGAGGCGTAGATGTTGATTTTTTTTTTTTTTTTGTTTGGGAAATAGAGATCTTTATTTAAACAGATGGGAAGAGCCCCCAAAGTGGCAGTACATCGGATAACTTAGCTAAAACAGTAAAATAATACAATCTCAAACAATAAATAAAGCATAGAAGCGACTAGTCTTCGACACCCCAAGCTAGCCGGAGATCCCTAGCCCTTTTGATGGCTTTCGATATATAGACTTGTGAGGGCAGTCTCACTAAGTCCGGATCATGAACAACTTTGTTTCTCCAAAACCAAATACTGTAGCAGATTTCCCGAAACACATAGGGCCAATTATTTGCCTTTCTGAGGTTACTAACTATCCAATCTTGCGGAGAAGAGGCCGAGATGAAATGTTTCCGTTCCTCCACCGGGACAACACTTATCCGAACGGAGTAAGACCAATCACAATCACGCAAAGCATGGAGTGTTGTTTTAGTATCATGATTGCAAGAGCTACATTCCGGAGTTGGGACAATACGTCGATAAAAAAGAAAGTCTCCCACCATTAGGCTATTATGACATACCTGCCAGAGGAGGAAGTTATACCGAGTGGGGCCTTTTAAACTCCAAACCAGAGTTCAGTAATCCGGCGGTTTGCTATCCAAAAATCCCATTTGCCAGTTATATGCGCTATTGGCGGTGTATTTGCCTTTTCCGGAGGGGCTCCAAATAATGTCTTCATTTAGGATTGCGAAACCATCCTGGAGGCTCTTACTAGCTGCACATATGCCCTTCCAAGTCAGAGAAGCGTCAATCTTCGGTTTCTCGAAAGGACTCCCATATTTGCTGATGAGGACCAAGACCCAGAGAGAGGAGTCATCTGTAAGTAATTGCTACGTAAGCTTTCCCAGTAAAGCAATATTCATAACACCAATATTCTTGAACCCGAGTCCCCCCTCGCTTTTTGGTTGGCAGAGTTGCTCCCATGCCACAGTATGTAGCTTCCTCTTGCCATTCTCTTCGCCACAAAAAAATTGCCGATACACCTTTTTGATATATGTTGAAGTACTGAAATACCCTTATTTGCTGTGGTGGCTACCCCTGGAAAATGGATGTAATGTTTTTCATATTGTTTATGAAACCTGTTGTCATGGTCATAGCGTCTAGTGTTTGATTTATCTATCCCATTTCATCATCTTTAGTTTTGCAATCTTTTGATGAGGTCACTTGAGAATTTCATGCGTGTTCGTCTTTATTTTCATACCGGAGAATGCACCGCTGAAAATGGTTGGATGAACTGCGTAATGGGGGAGTAGTAATATTTTCCGAATTCAGTGGCAATTAACGATGTCCTTTTACTGCAGATGCTTCCTGATGGTGATTGGCACTGTCCAAACTGTACCTGCAAATTCTGTGGCACTGTCACTAATGGAGATGAACTACATATATGTAACCTTTGTGAGCGAAAATGTAATGTTAGCCTTTTTTGTTTTCTTCGTATTGCGAAATTCTCTCGTCTCTTACCTCCCTCTGTTTCTTTGTTTTGGGAAAATTGTTAATGTTAATTCTATATTCTCTTAGATCATAAATCATGCATTAAAAGAGTGGCGGATCCACTTGGAACAAGCGACAGTCCATCTCCTTATTGTGGGAAGAATTGCCAAGAGGTACTTAACTTCACTCTGTACAAAAGATATTTGAATGACGCTAGTGTAATATGGTCACGGACATTAGAACTCTTAGTTTTGTAAGAGAGTATATCAATCACAGGCACACCCTGGAAACGAGAATGTAGTCGCCATTTTATTTTGTTTGTTTAATTTTTTTTGTCTGCAACTACGTGAACGATTACATTAGTATCAAGAAGACAGACAGGAAGTGTCATGTTTGGAAATTCGATGTGCATTTAAGTCGTAATTAGAGTTTCGCTTTTGAAATTATTGCCTTTGTTTATACACCTAAGCTGTGGCGGTTTGCAGTTTATATTTGTAAATCATGTTCCAAGCAACAGCGTAAGGTTATTGCACATATCCCCTGCATCTATAGGCTTTGTTTTGATCATTCATTTTTTGAAATCATCTTTTCTTGTGAATATAGTGCTTGCATGTCACTTATGATGAGGATATTACGTCTATACCTCGTTGCAGGGAGTCTAAATCAATTCATTTTTCATTATTTTTTGCTGTTTTTTTTTTCAGATCAATGATCGTCTAGAAAAGATTATTGGAGTGAAACACGAGCTGCAAGGAGGCCTCTCGTGGTCTCTTTTACACAGAACGGATTTGACTTCTGATACAGAAAGTCGTGGATATCCTCAAAGAATAGAGTGCAATTCTAAGTTGGCTGTTGCACTTTCTGTTATGGACGAGTGCTTTTTGCCCATCATCGATAGGCGAAGCGGGATAAATCAAATTCGTAACATAGTCTACAATTGTGGGTAAGTATTGTTCTGTTTCTTTTCTTTTTGTGTACACAGAGTTAAGTAGATGCAGGAAGTCATTCTAAAGTTTGAGTATAATGGAGAATGCATTACGATGACAGAAACACATGACAAGAGCTAATCCAAGCTCTTCAATAATTTCACTCAAAAGAGATAAATGATTACATAACATCACTACCAACTAAAGATTTAACCTATTTATAGGCTAAAAAGGCCCATTTAGGTAAAAACCCTACACTTAAAAGCCCAAAAGACTACTTCACTAATTAAAAGGCTAAAACGATAAATATGATTTTGATGTCCCTACATCATTCCATCCCTACTCCTCAAAAGCTCGTCCACGAGCGAACTCGTAGGGATCCGCATTAAGGCCTCACAAATACCGTCAAGATCCATCGGCGGGTCAAGCCCATTCACCACTTTATGAAACAGTTTCAAAGACTTCCTAGATTTTCCATTCGTGCACAAAATATTCACACATGAATCAATTATGACAGCACTTATCTCCATCATGATGAGCTTTCTTTCCATGTTAGCTTGTTCTCAATTCCAACATTTCCAACCCTCCCATTGCATAACTCGTCCACGAGTTAAGTTAAAGCCGGTATCCGTTGGAAGATTGCAATGCTGATGTACTTTGAGCACCTCATACATGTATTCTAGGCAGCAAATGCTTCTGTAACAACTCAAAACAAATGATCTGCAGAGTAGTCATATAGCATCCAATATGCATGGGACTGTGAACATTGGGTGGGTTACCATCAATTATAACAGAATCCATGACTTCCATTCCCCCTTCAAAGATGCATGTGCAATAATTATCACAGAATCCATTCTGATGTTTGCCCATTGCCTTTATACTTGACGTATTCATGATTTCATGAGTAAAATGTAGGGTAAGGATCAAGGACGTAACCTTCTGAAAACATGAAACGATAAGATCGTTAAGATGGTCGTTCATTGGATCAATATCCTCAACATCACCAATGTCTTCGATGCCCGCCATGCTAGCTGCAGTAAACTTGACAGACTGTGTACCAAACATAAATGGCTGGACACATGTAGAACATGAAGTTGTATGTATTTCTTCAAACTTGGAATAAGACTTTGTCAAACTGACTATTGGGCCCGTTGCATCGTGCATGTCGAATGTATCCTTTACCCTTTCACTGGATGGATTGTGTACCACACATTTCTCCCGTCACACACCGATAAATCGTTTTACCACTACTCCATAATGGATCTCGAATATATCGCGTAACATGAGTGGTGCTGCCAGGAAGTTGAGAAACATTGCTGGGGCATGGAGGCAGTTGGCCAACATCTTGCAGAATGTTACCCCTTTAGTTATAGGACACACTAATTCACAATGGTTCACCCTCATACCCCTTTCCATCTCCATCTCCATTGGAGTAAGTTGATCAATTTGAGGTTCCATCATTTTTATTGAACAACCACCATCAAAAGAATCATCAACAATACGCAATATGAGCCAAGTTATATTCTCCTCGGGCAACATTAGAAGTCTTGGGGCAACTGAATCGATTCGAACACCCACAAAACTCACATAAGCAGACAGAATAGAGACATATTCCTCTTTCATCACTCCAGTAAATCTGCTAATTTCTCTTTCAAGCTGGGCATTGCAAAGTAGTGTAAATGTAGTAATTTCATTGAAGAAAAGGTTGTAAATGACATTCTCTGCTACATTGCCCAGTATTATGCTAGAATTGGGAAATGGATAGTTCCCAAATCTCTCATAAATAGAACTACCGCCTGGAACAAACAAAAGCATAGCAACCTTAGTAAGGTGGTCATTCGGAACCATACACTTACCATTGTTCGTGAATTCAGGGTCATAAAATAAACCTTCAAATGTCATATAGTGTTCCGCACAAGGTTCGCTTAGTTTCGAATTGTCAACAGTGATGGAGCATATGGAGACACAAGAGCTGGCCTGTTCATGCAGTTCAGGTTGCTTCACTAAAGCTCCTATAACTTGGAAACCTGTTGGCTGTAGTTGAGTCCTTTTCAGAGTGGTAGCATCACTATCAACTAGAGTTGGAACTTCACGTATCATTGGTCCATGTCCCTCATTTGTTGTCTGTTTGTTTTGCCGCTTGCCTCCAGGATCAAACATAAAAGACAGTGCTTCATGAAGAAGGATAATATATTGGAATAAGAGATTCAACATGATCACCTGACACAAATACAGCATCCACGTAGCACCAACAAGTTTTTCGCTTGGAGCAACTACCAGCTTAGGGAGATGTTGAAAAATATCTTCTTGTAGCTCACCTAGCTGCACATCACAAATGCCCATTGCATCTCCTAGCATTTCACTCACCCAATGTTCTTTTACTTTCGACTGCTGGACAATTAAAACCTCTTGTTCGGGCTTTTCAATCAAACTTGAGTTGGGCTTCGTACCAAGGTTTTGTTCAGCTCCTCTTCCACTTTTCAAGCCACCCACCAAGTCTGGAAGTTCAATATCTTGAAGTTGATTTTCTGATTGAGGGTGTCTTGGTGTTCCTGTGTTCGTAGGCTTCGGTTGTGATGAATTGAGTAACATTCCAACATCGTTTTCATGAATGACTCAATCCTCTTTCTTTCCCTTTCCAATTTGCTGCACTCGGCCTTCAACTGCTTGTGTCATGATGACTGAAGAGTCTAACCCACCGCTATAAAGCTCTATAGGGCTGTGAGAACCATTCTTCCCACACTGTTTGGAATTATCAGCCACTACATGCTTCACTTCTTCTTCATCTTTTTTCTTGTACGGTTGGTTGAGGAATTCTGTTGAACATTGGTGTGCTGCACGTTATCGCCATGCTCTTGCTTGTAGAAATATGTCAAACATGAGGTGTGCAAAAATTTCTTGATCAACAACTTAGACGTAATTAAATTCTAACCTGCTGCAAATCTATGGTTTTGTAGCTCTGTCCACCATAAATGTGCTTCACCCTTTAACTTGGATGCAACCAATTCACATTTAACAGATTCGGGTAGATTCACTGTCTCAAAATAGTCCTCGAAAGTGTCGATCCAATCCAAGAAATCCAGCTTAAGTGAGGACCCATTAAAGGTCGGAAGCTTCACTCCGGGTTTGATGTAATTACATTCTGCAAATTTGCTTCCCCGGTGATTTTGTTTGATTAAAACTTCATTACCCCTGCAACGCTGTGTTCTTGAGCCCAAAGAGTGTTGATTATGAAACCCTCTGTTGATTTCTCTTCTCCGATGACTGTAACCTTCCATCTCTTCAACCGGAGTTCGAGGCAAATCTCGACCCACCGATTGTCGAGTCTTCTTGAATTCCTCCCGATCTTGTTTCAGCTCCGTAACTGTTTGCTTTAACACTCGTGTGAAAGATTCCAGCTTATGGTCCGGTGCTTGCACCTTTTCCTGAAGGGACTTCAGATCTCGATATACGTCAGAAATCCGGCTAGCTTCTACATCATTGTTTGCCATCAGCGGACCCAAGGGAAAACCTAGGCTCTTGATACCAAATAATGGAGAATGCATTACGATGACAGAAACAACACAAGAGCTAATCCAAGCTCTTCAATAATTTCACTCATAGGAGATAAATGATTACATAACATCACTACCAACTAAAGATTTAACCTATTTATAGGCTAAAAAGGCCCATTTAGGTAAAAACCCTACACTTAAAAGCCCAAAGACTACTTCACTAATTAAAATGCTAAAACGATAAATATGATTTTGATGTCCCTACATCAGAGTATCTGTTAATACTTTGTGTAAATGGGACCGAGTGCGAGGCTCGTGGAGTTTCAGTGTGCTTGGTAGGATTATATCAATTTGTTGCTCACAGAACTCTGTTTTAACCTCTATTTGTAGGTCAAACTTTAATCGGTTGAATTACAGTGGATTCTATACTGTGGTTTTAGAAAGAGGAGATGAAATTATATCCGCTGCTTCTATCAGGTAAATACGATATAATCATTGCACATATCTTAACCTCTTTAGATTCTGTTTTGTTTGTTATTCAAATGATTTTAGTCAGATGTTCAAGAAAGCACAGGCATTTGGTTTAATCGGTTTCTATAGATTGGTTGTAATGTTGCAGTAAAGTTGGTGACTTTACATTTTGATTCTCACGCGTCTGTTTCATTCCTTCTTCGTTTGGGTGCTTGGCTTTTGGTTAGACTTCGTGGAACACAGCTAGCGGAGATGCCTTTTATCGGGACCCGTAACATGTATAGGCGCCAAGGAATGTGCCGCCAATTACTCTCTGCTGTTGAATCAGTAAGTTCTTCGATATGTGAATATTCCATGAATCAAAATTCTGAATTGTTTTCAACACCTTTTAAAACCAATTTGAGTACTGATGCCTATCTATTCCTGTTCTACAACCAGGTTTTGTCCTCTCTTAAAATTGAGAAATTGGTCATTCCAGCTATTTCTGAACATATACAAACATGGACTGGCATTTTCGGTTTCAAACCACTCGAGAATTCACACAGGAAAGAATTGAAATCCCTAAACTTGATGGTATTTCCAGGGGTAGATATGTTGCAGAAGCCACTGACAAAGATAGCACCTTCCGAAAGTGCGTGATTACAAAATCATTTGTTAATTAACGACTGATTACGCAATCTAAATACCGTATTCTGTCTCTTCTGCAGATGTAACCGGTACTGCCTCGAATGAAAGCAGCCCTCAGTCACGTAATACACCGGAAGCAACTGACATTGATTCTTCAGGAGAGGAGACTAAAGTACAGGTTGATACTGCATCAGGCGTAGCAACTGACATTGATTCTTCAGGAGAGGAGACTAAAGTAGAGGTCGATATTGAATCAGGTGTAGCAACTGACAGTGATTCTTCAGGAGAGGAGGCTAAAGAACGGGTTGACACCACACCAGGCGTTGAATCGCAAGTTTTGAAGCCAAAGTGTCGATCTCCCACAGCTGCATCTTTGGATTCTGATCAGTTAGACATTTCCTCGCCTCATCATCTGGCTAGAGACGACGGACAATCTTCTGCGAAGGATTTGGCAGGTGATGATTTAGATAATCAGATCTAGGTTGCACAGGGCATATGGATAAACATTAAAAATATAGGATAAAACTTTGCATAATAAATCTATAAGGACCAAATACTAAGTATTAAAACACATAAAACAAAACACATTAGTGGCTTTCTACATTTTTGGTAGATTTATATCATTTTGGACAGCTATTCATTAATTATATGGCGGTTTTTACTCCATTTCAACACGGTTCTTCATTTCACACATATGAGTTGTGGATATGCATATCTGAATCCTGTATTCAATTTTCGACAATTACAAAGTTGCCCCTATGTGTGTACCCTAAGTATCTGGTGCGTATGCATATCTGTGTCGGCTACCAGACACATGTATCCGTGCATCATAAATTCAATTCGATTTCTTCCCTTGTTTATTCTGGTCTAGCTTTCAAACATGTGGCTTGAGAGTACGATTAAGAGGGATTTTTTTTTTGGTACAGATTGTAGTGATAAAGGTGAAAGTCTTGTACAACTCCAAGATGCAGAAAATTCTAGTGTTGATGCCAAAAGCGAATTACAGGGCCCCACAGAGGCTTCTCATGATGTAGCTGATGGGGATTCCTCTTTAAAGTTGTTGAATGGACGAGTTCTTGAAGCTGAGGAAGATAGTGCTTCAATTGAACAAAGACATAGTTCTCCTGTAGACGCTTCCATTAGTAATGGTGTAGAAGATGCTGCTGTTATGGAGTTGTTGCCATCTGTCTCTTCTCCTTCAAAAACCGGGGACATCAATGAGGATAATGCAATCGATGCAGAAGGTGAGGCACGAGATCCCTAGATGCCCTTTTGAGAAAGGATTTTTTTTTTTACTTTACAACCGTTGTAGGGATGTTGTATCAAGAGACGGTCTTGATCTGTCTAATAGTAGATGTTATTGATGGCAACCTTGAATTTTCTGCAGCGGGTGATGTTCGTGATAGTGGTAGAACTAATGGAGCTTCGGACTGTATTCCAATGGAAGAAGAATCAGCACCGAGTTTAGCTGAAGAATCCAGAAAAGATGTGGAACCTAGCTCTGCATGTGCTCCTGTTCTTCAATCTTTGGATGGAAAAACCGATAAATCTTACTCCTTTGAGACAATTGCTGATGCCGAAAACCAACTTTCTGCTGCTGATTCCAGACTTGTGATTGACAAAGAATCTGAAAATTCTACTGTTGATTCTTCTGCTAAACTACATCCCACGGGTGAAAAAACTGACGTCAGTGAAAACGAAGGTGATGCAAATCTTTCTGTGAGTTTAGCCAGTGAACCGAATCAGCAGCCATCGAGCATTGAAGTTGTTAGCAGCACTGTAGCTTCTGAAAATGTTTCCGGTGAAACCGTTGCTGATGAAACCGTTGCTTCTGAAAATGTTACCGGTGAAACCGTTGCTGATGAAATCGTAGCTTCTGAAAATGTTTCCGGCGAAACAGTTGCTGATGGAATACCTCAGGCAGACCCAAAGTAGATGCTTGATTGTATTGTGCTTGTGGAGATGTCCTGTTAATTGAAAAAAGACACAGTTTTGAGGCTCAATGGCAAGTATTGGCACCCACCACCTGTTTATGAAAATGCAATGCTTGTTTATCTGAGCAGATATAGTTTGTTTAGTCCCTGTACTGATGCATATTTTGTATACTACTACTAATGTCTAGTAGCTATTAATATATTGAAAGCCTGTGTAAGAAGGCCTTGTGGATGATGATAAACTTAGAAACCATTCATTTGTAAAATTTGCCAGGACCAGGATATAAAGTTTTTTTTTTCTTTTTTTTCTTTTTCTGAATGGTTTTAAAACTAGTAGGTAGTACTTTTTGTTATAGTCCATTTTTATATTGTTGGGGTGATTTTGTTACCACTTGGCTTGAACACGAACGAGCCATAAAAAGGCATGATCGAATCGGACTCGTTAAATACTTGATATAACTTGATTTTGGCTCGTGAGCTCGATTATTTTCTTAGAATTTATTTACTAATTTATATAAAAGATGACAATATTGAACTCGACTCGTCTAATACGCGACTTGACAAATAAATAATTATTTATTCACATAATTTATATTTATTAATTTATTGACAAATAATATCGATTATTGATAAATAATATATCTCGTTTAATTATTCGTGAGCTCGCTTCGATCTGTAGCTAAAAAAAAATATAAGACAAATCAAGTAAAACTGTCAAACACGAATAGCTTTAAGAGTAATCCGTTTCAGTTACAACCCTAAATCCAATCCACTGGGCTAAAAAATGGAAAGAAGAATAAGAAACAAGCCTAGGACTATTAAGTAACGTAGGCCAAAACCAAGGACCATATTTGGAATTTACACTTTCAATCGACATGGGCATTACTGTCATTTCAGGATCTTCTCCTAGGGTTTTATAAGCATGATTTAAACCTTCTCTAAAGCTATTCCAACCATAACGCAGAGCTCGCCGTTCCTCGTAGTAGAGCTGAAGAGAGCAGCAAAACCACATCAAACATCTCAGAACTTCTCTCAAATCGGAAACCATGGTGAGTAAACCTTCTTTCTGGCTTATTCAATTAAAGAATTTGATTCGATTCGATTGAAAATCACTTTTCATTTGAATGTTTATTGTTTTTGCAGTCTCTGGTTTTGAACGAGGATTTCCAGCACATTCTGCGTATTCAGAACACTAACGTCGATGGAAAGCAGAAGGTGATGTTCGCTATGACCTCAATCAAAGGTATCGGTCGTCGCTTTGCTAACATCGTTTGCAAGAAAGCTGATGTTGACATGAACAAAAGGTATCTTCTTTCGATTCTCATACTTTGCAGATTCTCATACTTGCTCTTTTTGTTTTTGGATTTAAACGATACCGATGGCTGTAGCTAATTATATCTATGCTCTGAAATGTCTGTGATGATGATAGAAAGCCATTTCTGTTCGTTACCATAAATGCATTATATATTCATTTTTGTGCTCAGTTTTTTGTTTTGTGCCCCTTTATACTTATGAGCCCTTGTACTGTCACTGAGAAATGTTAGATCTTTGCCACAAGCAGCATAGCAAAGCATATTAGGGTGTCCCAAATCATAACAATCCATGTGGGGCATAGCTAAGTATATCAAATCATTGGAGCTACGCCCCTGTGATGCTTTGCTATGCTTGTTGTGGTATTTTTTTGTGGCAATTCGTTGTGCCCTTAGCATTTTTGTTACTGATAGTGCGTGAATAACGTTTCTACGTTTTTGTGGGCACACACTGGTTAGTAAACTTAATCTATATTTAGATTCTTCTGTAATCTGAGCATAGTATGTTAGGAAATTTGTTGTACTTCTAATCTTTTTGTGGAGGTAGAGGAGGTTTGGATATGTGAGCGAGCAGTGCTGGTTAGCATTTTAAACAACTTACTAATTTAGAATGCTTTGTGTTGATTTACCTTTTCTGTTACAGAGCTGGTGAGCTTTCATCTGCAGAGATTGACAACCTGATGACCATTGTTGCCAATCCACGCCAGTTCAATATCCCTGACTGGTTCCTTAATAGGCAGAAGGATTATAAGGATGGAAAGTACTCACAGGTTGTTTCCAATGCATTGGACATGAAGCTGAGGGATGACCTTGAGCGCTTGAAGAAGATCAGGTATGTTGTTCAGCTAACAACTCTCCTTGCCTCTTTTATATTTTGATTTTTTACGTTTCATCTTTTGCTATGCTATTGCTGTAATTGTTGAATCTATATTCTGGACTTTCGAGCGTCTAGATTCAAAGTTTTGAGTTGGTTTGTGAGGTGTATCACCTAACACTTTAGTTCCATGATATATTTCATATGAATTGATGCTGTTTATGTATAGTTTAATTGATGCTTAGAAGGCATATGGAAGGTCAAGTGTAGAGCTGAATGATAAATGTGGATGTGGAAAAAAAAAAGGCGTTTAAATCTTGATTTGCTTTAAAAAAAGATGTTTTAAGGATTAAGAGAAGTTCATTATATGTTTGAGAATTTTCATATACCATTAGTTTGGAGGCTCTTAATGAGATCTCTACAGTTTCTTAACCAATCCGATAAGGAAGTTGTATATTAAGTAGATTCAAGGCAATTTGTATTGGTACTTGAAGCAAGAGTATTTGAACTTCTTTATTATCATTGCATTTTTTTATTCAAAATAGTATAGATGGTTAAATGATTTTTTACTAGATTGCATTGCTTTTGTTTTGCACCTGCCTTGTTTGCACTTAATGAAGTTCCAAACCAAACTATGTATATTGATTTTTGTCCATAACTTACAATGACACTTGTTTTTCTCTTTTTTGCTTGTGTTCTTTAGGAATCACCGTGGTCTGCGACATTACTGGGGTCTCCGAGTGCGTGGACAACACACAAAGACAACAGGACGCCGTGGAAAGACTGTTGGTGTCTCCAAGAAGCGTTAAGCCCTGATAGGTTATCTGCAAGGATTTCTCAATGCCTTTGTGATATTTGTTTCTTTTTCTTCCTGTTCTAGCAGTATGGTTACAAAGATTTGTCCAATGATATTGGCTGTGAGAGTTTTGTTTTTCTACTTTATAAAGTTGACAGTCCTGGATCTAACGTTTTGGTGAAGTTGTATGCACCTTTATGGTTTTCTAATCATGCCTGTTTATTCATCAAGATTGCATTTGCAGGTTTGGTTACTTTGTGTTAACGATTGGTTTAGGAAAATGATATATAATACACTCCATATCTCCGTTCCACGTGTCGCTCCACACTTTTATAGTGTAGGACTCGTTGATTTATGAGTCTCTGACCGTGATCAATGGCGATTATTAAGTGTTATGGACTGACAGGAGATATGGAGGATTTAAACACCTTGGGGGGCTAGGGGGGTGGCTTTGGTAGGATTATACTGAGTTGAGATAAACAGGTACTAGTCCTCAAAGTCTGGTTACCAAGTTGTACAGTTTCACAAAGACTAAAAAACTTGGGGGCGTTGAGCATTAGACTACGTTGTTCCTCTAATATCATAGTAGTATCTATGAAACTGATCTAAATACGTGTCCCAGGTTGTTGCATGAACCTAGTATTCGGCTTGATCAGGTTGTCCTTGCGAGAACTTGCGTTGTTTCTCTAATACCATATATATCATACGAAACTTTTGTAAAGACATATGTTGTCATTCTTATTTCTCTAATACTACCATATATCATACGAAACTTTTCTTGAGACATGTCTCCCCGTTGTGTTTACGAACGAACCTGTTATAAAGGCATGTCTCCCCTTGTGTTTACGAATGGACCTAGTATTGGGCTTGATCAGGTTGCCCTCATTCCACCTGTATCGGGCGTCCACAATCCACTCACTATTG
Source organism: Gentiana straminea (assembly GCA_036785695.1). Classification (NCBI taxonomy): domain Eukaryota; kingdom Viridiplantae; phylum Streptophyta; class Magnoliopsida; order Gentianales; family Gentianaceae; genus Gentiana; species Gentiana straminea. The sequence continues at coordinate 7,304,877 of JAVUPR010000465.1, forward strand.
GGCTTGATCAGGTTGTCCCTAATCCACTGTTTGTCCCGGACAATATGCGGTAGGTATCCATGGATGATGAACCCCTATGATCCATGTAGATACGCCACCATTTGTGGCGATATATTTTAGGCATCTATTGGCATCATGTAGTTTTTCCACTCATCATAATCTTTCATTATTCTTTGATTACTTCAAACACCACAAGTAGATGCGTTAATATATTCACGTTTCTATCAATGTCTCTTTTACCGATTCATTATATGCATGAAATGTCACTGTCACTGTCACTATCACTGATGTTGCTCATCATTATCCTCTGCGAGTGAAGATTCTGTAAGGATAAGAGCGTCAATAACATTGACGTTTTTCTTCGTTCATGGTGCTCGGGAAAAACTAATAGAACCTCCTTTCCTCTTTTGGTATCCCAAGTGTAACAAAAAAAGAATGGCCCATATAAAGGACATGCCTAAACCTTCTCATGTGCTCATATGGATACAATGATTAAACCCATAATTTCCAACGGATTTTTAAGGTTGTAAGCTAATCCCACCTTTAATAAAAGTTGAAAAATATAAACCAAGTAGTCATTTAAGTTGGAAACTTAATTATTTTAGACATTCTAGGTTTCTTTATAGGCCATGATTACGTTACCCTAAATAAATTTATAAATTCATACGATATGTTTGTTCTTGATATGTATTCAATAAATACATTTATTTTTGATAAAATAAATGTATTGGTGATAAATATAAGAACAAATTTTATCACTTTACCGACCCGCATCTGTGGTTGGGCCGGGTACTTCAGTGGGGACGAGCAGGATTTGGAGGAGCTGTTGGCAGCTCCCTGTGCAGCCGCGTATTCAACATTTCTTATGGCGTTGCCTTAATGATTGTCTCACTATCGGCCAGGGGTTGCACATGAGGAATATGGGGGACGGTATCTGTTTGGCCCGCGGAGAGACATTGGAAACGCTGCGGCATGTACTTTTCGAATGCGAGATGGCGGATAGAATCTGGCAGGTGTCGCCATTTTATGGGGTTTTTGGGCGTCTCCGCTCTGCCACCTTTGCAGATTTCTTTATGAGGATGCTCGAGGAACATGGTGCTCAGGATACCGCGAGATTTGTATGGCTTATGTGGGGGATTTGGAAGGCTCGCTGCTCTGTAGTGTTTGATGATCAGACTGTTTATGTTTCTGCAGTATGTACGCGATCTCTGACAGCATCGGCCGAGTATGTGGCGGCTTTGGAGACCTATAGGGCGCAGGGCTCGGTCCAACATTTTCCGGATAAATGGGTGAAGCCTTCGGAGGGGGTGATAAAAGGCAACGTAGATGCGTCAGTTACCGAGACAGGAGCGGGGGTGGGAGTTATTTTCCGAGATTCTCATGGGGCAGTTCTCCACACCTTCGCGTATCATTTTGACCCCGGAGGACTCAGTGGAATACATGGAGCTTAAGGCTATCTCCTTGGCTCTGGAGGAGGTGAGGCACTTGGGAATTCAACGATTAGAGGTAGAGAGTGATTGTTTGGCGTGTGTTTCGCGTCTCCGACAACCAGTAGAACACCTTACGACTCAGGGTTGTTTGTTGCAGGACTGTTCGAACTAGACCTTACGACGGCCGAGTGATTGTTTGGCGTGTGTTATCTAGTTTTTCTTCAGTTTCCTTTTTATTTATTCGGCGTGTGGGGAATGTCCCGGCGTATCTTCTAACTAGACATGTTTTGTCAGTGACTTCTAAGACATCTTGAGGCTCCTCGCCCCCTAGTGACGTTTGGGCCGCTTGTTTGGCGGATGTTGATTAATAAAGTTCTTGTTTCTCAAAAAAAAAAAAAAATAAATAAAAAAAAATTAAAAACAACAAAATTTAAGTAGCAATTGACATTTAGCCCAGTGGATTGAAAATAATGTCAAAGAAGACAAACTTTTGACGGACAGTATGCTCTAAAGCGAAATATTATAATACAATCGTTATAAATAGAATTAAAGTAAAATTATTGTTTTTTTCATCAATTTACATAGTACAACTAAACAATGTTCTACATGTAAAATGTCTATAAATAGATAAAACTAATGAATCTATTTGATATAACTTTTGTATATAATAGTTATAAATAAATAAAAGTTGGAATGTTGTATGTGACCATTGCCGACGTCTAAATATGGGTCATGTTGGAAGGGTCCCTTGACAATATTGGCACAAGTGTAAACTACAAGAAGATTTCATATCACTTATTAAAATGACTTTAATTAATATTTTTTTCAAAAAGTGTATCTCATAGATTCATCAACCTAGTGAATCATTTAATTTCCTTGACATATACCATAAAATAAAATAAAAATTACTTTTCCAAAAATCTTAAGAAACAACTAGTAATCTCATTGACATGAATAAAGTCTTATTTATGGGTACATACATGTAAATTAATCATTTTATAACTTCAAATTGGAGTATAATAATTTAAAGAACGAGATCCAAGAATTAGAGTAAAGGTATAGGACACATGAGGACAAAGATGCGCATGCCTGACAATTCACACCCACCCCCACCCCCACCCCCACACCCACCCCCACCCAACCCCTTATCATTCCATCAACAGAGGAGCACCACTGCATGTGCATTACACCCGTCTCATATCTTATCTCTTCTTCTTCTTCAACAGTATTTCTTATAGTGGGGGGTAGGAGGAGAGGAGGGGAGGGGTGGGTGGGTAGGTTTTGTTACAAGTGATTGAATATTAAAATGGTTTAGCCCCAACTCAAGAGGGTCGTCATTGTCGTCTCGTTTTAGAGTTTCGTGAATATCTAAATGAAAGTTACGACACATTGATACAATTTGTAAATGATGGCATGTAAAACCTTTTTTTTTCTTGTTAAGATAAATTGATACGAGATATCTAACTCCGACAACACAACTTAAAGTCAAGACTGTCATTACACCACTCTTGTTGTTTTAACACTGAATTATAAGCCTTTATAGCAACAAGTGATGGAATATCAATTTGAAGAGACTATTAGTGTAACAACATAATGTACAACAAGGGTTACAAGAAGCATAACATAGTGGGACAAACCATACTTGCACAAATCACAACAAACAACACATAGCGGGGTATAAAATTCGACTTTCTGAAAGTTGATTTTCACAATCGACTTTCGAAAAGTCGATATTTAACTCAATTATCTATTTTCAACATATCGATTCAGTGTGATGCATAGAGTTATGTATTTTTAAATTCACGTAAGTGCAAATATATGCTCCCTATATTATATCCAAAGATTGATTTTCTTTCAAACACCAACAAAACATACTAAGAACTACATAGGGCATTACGTAAAACCTATTTTCGATGCACTACAATGATATTCAATCTAGGCAACGTCGAATATAACATTTTCGATCTCTCTTTTTTTTCAAAAAAAAAAAAAACACTTTTGATCTTGTTAAAGTCAAAACATGAATGCAAGAAATATGATGTTATATTATAAGTAATTATACATGCACAACCTGTGAGAGACAACATATGACACAACTATCATCTGTATTCTTGATCGTGATGGTCTACATCCTAGTGGCTAGATCATACATCATTGTCAATGGTGCGAACGAGGTTTTGTCATTCATTGTGTCTGACATGTTGCGTCCGTATCATTACTCTTATATCATAGATTCAGTGTCATACCAATAATAATTCCCAATAATAGTACCCCGTAAATAGATAAATACTTGTGTGGTGACTCCACACATTTGGAAACACCGTGTGGAACAATATGAAGCATACAGTTTCATTCTATATTCAAATGATGCATTCTGATCATTTTATCCGTCATTTCACCTCAAAATACACTATAACACAATTATTTCCCTGTAAATATATAATACCCGGTTCTTTTTTCAGTCTCAAAGCCGGCAAAGTCTGACTATATCCATGTGGGGGTCAGTGAGTTTTGGCCACCCCCCACTGCTTCCATTTCCACTTCTACCCCTACACCTCTTTTCCAGGCTTTTTCAGACTTTTTTTTTTTTTTTACTTTATTTTTTTCTTCCCTTTGGTTTTCGGGAAAGCCTTCCATTATCTTAATAGTTGCAACATTCACTTTTTAAATCCAACATTCCCTTTAGATATATGGTTTTAATATATTATGTACAATTGTTTTACGAAGGTTTGTCCCGATTATATAGAAATATAAGTGTAAATCATATTATTGGCATTCAAGGATACAACGTCTCCAGATTTACACGGATGCATTAAAGAACGTAAGAGAAACTTAGAAAAAATAATGACAATATCTACATTTTTCACATTGATCGTTGTCTCTCGGCTCTTTAAGTGCTTGGTTATAATATTCGGGTTTTTCTATGACCGTCCATCATCTACAAACTCCACACGAAAATCGATGGCAAGACTTGACCTTGTAGGAGCTCAACTCAATCAGGGATCTCGGGTCACTCCTCAAGGTCTTAGATAGATATCTATCTCTTATGGGTCAAAGAATATTTTGTTTGTGGTGATTATGTAGGTCTATTTGCGTCCTTTTAAGGCATGAATGATATCATGGATGCGGTTACCCCATCGTTCACGGTGGCGGACGCATGATATCGGATAAGGAAAGGGGCACTAAAATTTTTAAAGTAACAAATTAAAAATCAAAAGGGGCAAATAAGATGCATATATATTACATATATTAATAGACTTTTTTTAAATCGAAGGAGGGCAGTTGCCCCCTAACTGTATTTAGATCCGCCATTGATATTCTCTTTACACCACGACTTGGATTAGAGGACGGATTTCCATTTTTAACACCTAATTAAACAATCTCATTCTATATTATTTTACACAATATTGTAAAGAAATATTAGTTGTGATCAAACATAAAGTAACCATAGTTTGACTATAAGGTGTGTTAATATTAAATATGTTTTTTTGATAGAATATTAAATATGTTAGATATAACAACTCTCTTTATTTTGCATGTATCTTACAAGATATAAATGGGATTTTTTTTTTTTTTTTTTGAGGAGGAATAAATGGTATATTTATTTAATTAATTTGCATTTTGATTCTTTTTTTTTCTAAAGATAATGAGGTGTAGACTTAATTATTACGTGTATCTCAAGGTTTCAATTATTTGCAGCCCGTGTGATGGTGATGTCTTAAATATAATATAAATATAACTAGTCACTATGTAATTATTACTAGAAAATTGTAATGCAAAAAAAAAAAAACAAAAAACAAAAAAACAAAAAAACAAACTTTTCTTTAATACAATAAACTTTAAAAAAAAAATCTTGAGCCAAGCAAAAATAAAGCAGTCTCTCTATTTTGTGTTGGGTGGTTCACTCAAAAAAATTAACGAGTAACAAAGCATATAAAATAAAAGGTGACAAATGCTTGAATTTGCTCATATTATAAGGGTTGGTATATATAACCAAAGAATTTGACTCAACTAATTCGAAGTTCGCTTTGAATCGTGACCTCAACGTTCGACTCATACTAAAAAATAAAGGACTCGACTGATAATTATCTTTCAATATGATGCGTTTTTAAAAATCTAACAGGTAATTTTCGAGTCATTTTAGAACCATTAAATACTCCAGTCAAACGACTTAATTAAAGTTGGCTATTGCATTTAAACGGTGATAATGTTACAACACTCTTTTACGCTATTAACAATGATGTATGGTCTATTGATTAAAATGATTCTGCAATGTGTAATGGGGTAACCGGTTTTGATAAATTCACTAGGAGTGTGAATCGCACTTCCACCACACACTTTTATTACTGCAGATTATATTGTGACTCTTATCGACCAATAGGTCCTACACCGAACCAATGGTGAGAAAGATTGTACTGATACATATTGTGACACAACGTGTAATACATAAATCATTTTACGTTATGATAAATGAGTAATTATGCCGTAGGGACTCCATGTTAGAATGAATCACGACTGCTACGTATATAAATAAGAAAAACAATTTTATCTTTTTCTGTATATGATATTCATCGACAATCAATTTTAATAGAAAATCCTTGCATGAAAATTTATGTGGTAATTTTATTTGTGACACAATGTTTATTTATTTATTTTCTTTGAGCACTCTATGATGTGGGGGAATGATTTGAGAGGTATATCAAGTAGAGAGGTGTGATTAATTTCCACACACTCTCTCACGCATAATAGGTGTGACATGGATTGATCACAACCCTACACTTGATATACTTCTAAAATAACTCTTCCACTATATGGGTAATTCTTAGGCGGGGACTCCCTACGGTGAGTACCCCGCTAGATTTGCGCAATGTGTGCAAGAGAACAAAACAGCGCATGCATGACGCACACGTGGCGCACATCTAGCGGGGTACTCACCGTAGAAAGTCTCCGCCTAAGAATTTTCCCCACTATATATAATTCTTCTCAATTATCCTATGCAAACGTTGTTGCTACCTAGTACCACGCTAGAAAGACTAGAAAGAATTTGTAGACAATTTTTTTGGGGTGATGATGATAGTGGTCGTAAAATGCACACTATAGCATGGGATAAATTGTGCCAGCCAAAGCAGGTGGGAGGAATGGGATTCAAATGCCTGTACGAGATGAATATAGCTTTTTTAGGAAAATTAGTGTGGGATCTGTTAGGTGTAATGCCTGAAAGACAATTTTGTAATTGTTTTATTTAATAAATAAAATTATATTATTATTCATATTTATTATTCTCATATTCACCGATGTGACAATAGTATTTACACTACAGAAAACCCTAAAGTATATCGTTTATGTAATCACTTAACTCAGCGTATGGGATATACACGGGAGGATTGAGTTAGTGAAAATGTACTTAAAATACAATTATCCCGTAGTGAAGTTAATCGAGAGTATCGGGTCTCTCTTTTAACGTGCTATTAATGCGCTCAGAACACAATATGTGTGATTGTCTTATCCGGACTTTCGGTTAAGAGAACCTAGTGGGGCATTTATATATGATAGATATATCATATAGGGCTGGACCGATTTGATTAGAGTTCACGATATAATTCCGTAATCGAGAAGTCTTATCGAATCAATCGATGATCATATTTATGGATATATCTTAATCCCGAGGTGATCACGATCAATCGCTTGAATCGGTATGAGGTTTGACTTGACGGTTAAGGATTACACCGAGTCCGTGATCCGAATTACCCCATCTTGGCATTGTCTTGGATTGAGTAAGTAGTACGTGTTATCACAGATACGGAATCCATTCCTTCCATTTATGGAAGTAGATAAACGTTCCCTTATTTGTTAATCCTAGAAATTGATCGATCGCGCGAGTTCATATTACACCGATTAGCTACCGAGTGAGTTGTATGAATTAATTGATCACTAGGGGGTTAATGGTAAATAAGGATAAGAGGTTCTAAAAAGGGTTAACGGTAACTTCCCGATTTAGAATGAACAGTCTATGGAGGATTAATCCATATGTAATCATTATATCAATGGACGCTTATTATTATTCTCGTGAGGAGATAAATATAATCTCATAATCGGAGGAGTGCAGTCACGGGATTATGGTGGCATATTCATGTGATTGATTTATCGAAATAATTATTCTGTTCGTAAGATAATTATTTATTTGATTTATCGGAGCCGCTGATTATTAGTCTATGGTCCCCGACGTGCCTCCGATATAGCATAGTTATTCTCGGACGTCGAATCATAATAATATTAATTTAGTTCTTATTAGAATTTAATTAAAACGATATGTGAATTAATTGTTTAGTGAACTATTAAATTAGTTGGGCTAAATAATTAAATATGTGAAAAAGACATTTTTCATAATCTTGGCAAATTAGTGTATTATGGCCGAAAATAATCATTGACTAGGTCAATTGATAATTTCGGCCAAGGCATGTGTTTTTAGGAAACAAGAAATTGTTTTAAGACATGTGCACAAAATATTTATTAGATAAATATTTTATGGTAAAAAATAAAGATAAAGATTATTCTAGATTTGTTCTAAAATATTCTAGGATTATCTTTCATTTATTGGATTTATTTATTTGTAAAATAAAATCATTGGAGGACAAGGAAAGCTCTCCTATATAAAGAGGCTTTTCCCAACTCATACACACACACAATTTTCGACTTCTATCTCTTAGAGAGAAAATTCGGCCAAGGGGAGTAAGAGGGAAAATCTTAGAGGTTTTCCGGGTAGCATATCGGGAGGATTCGAGACGAGGATTTCCTTCCACCGGGAGTTGCTCGGATCACACGTGCGGAAGATCGTGGTGCTCTTCACACCATCTTTTGTTCTTCCTATTGCAGTTCTTCTACTTGGATTTTGAGATCCAAGAGGTATGTTCTACAACCCCTTGTAGAGTAGATCTAGTTATTTTATTATGTGTAAATTATAGATCTGATCCTTAAATCGCTTCCGTTGCGGATGATATTACTAACAGGATCTTGTAACGCAAAAGGATACGTTGTGGGTTAAGGTCTTATCCCACAAGTATAAGGAATTAACGACCACAGCTAAGGTTGGGAGCTCAATAACGTGGAAAAGTATCTGTAAGGCGTACTCTCAACTTCGTTCATGGCTAGAAAACAGCAAAATGAATTTAAATGGAAAGGGGACCCGAAAGGGAAGTACATGGTTGCGTCAGGCTATACCTTATTGCGACCCGTTAATGACTTTGCGAACCTGGGCAACTTATGGAGGAGGATTTGGGACCTAAAAGGGCCAACTAGGAGCAGTTTCATGTTGTGGAATATATTGCATGAAGTTCTTCCTGTCAATGATATGCTTTATTCCAGGCATATCACTGATGATCCGATTTGCAACATTTGTGAGGAAACTGATGAGTCCATTCTCCATGCACTTCGCGACTTTAACTGGGCAAAGGAGATTTGGAACCAATGTGTGCCAGACTGCCAGGTGATGAAAAAGAGTTTTTTTTTGGGGCAGCAAATGCAATAGATTGGGTACACTTGAACGTGAAATTCTTGGAACAACAAAATGGGTCTACATGTGGAGAGAAGCCGTATACGGGATATGGCTGTGGCGGAATAGGCTATGACATGGTTATGATGGCGATCGTCCTCCAACATACATTTTTATTCCTAGAATAGTTGAAAGAGCTAGGAATTTGGGACTTGCTTGGTGTATAGATTAGAAATTTATGTTTTCTTCGAACATGTATGTATTTGGGTTTGCCATTTGAAGGGTGATAATAAAGCGATCCATTCTTAAAATTAAAAACAAATACTTTTTATTCTTTTTTTTTTAATTGTGTGATACTGCTTCAAAAATTCACGCGGGAGGACAGTACCCTCGTTTTTTTCTGACAATACACCTAGGCTCACGTTAGCATCCATCCACACCCACTTGCATCTTGTCGGGATCAATCACACGTGTCGCTTTCTCTGTGGTCCACGTCAACAACCCTTACCATCCTCTCTTCAACTTAACTTTATCCTCAAGGTTCCAGCTTTTTTCCTCTAGGGTTTCATTTCATTTCTCCAAACTTCCTTTTCTCCCATTTTTTTTCTTCATAATCTTGATTTGAGAAAATCAAAGAAAAATGGGTTCCATGGCCGATCCTGGCGAGGTGACTCAGCCGCCGTCACCCCCGGCGAGTTTCGACGAGTTCCAGAGGCAGACTTCTTTGATGACGAGCTGTACTTTACTCTGGAAAGAGCTTTCCGATCATTTCACTTCGCTGGAGCAGAATCTGGAGAAGAAATCAGCTGCTTTACGATCAAAGATGGAATCTTTTGACTCGCAGACGAAGTCTTCACTCGAAATACTTGAGGAACGTGAGTCTACTCTCTCTGATTCTCTCGCTCTGGCGCTGAAACAAGTAGAGAAATGTAAGGCTGAAGCTTTATCAACTATTAGTGTGACGGAAAAGGTTGAAATTGAGGAGAATCCTGAGGCTGAAGTTGATAATTCCGTCGGGTTGTTTTTTAAGCTGAAAGCCTTGTGTGCTAAAATGGATTCTAGAAGGTTTTGGGGGTTTGTGATTGTGCGGAAGAAGGAAATTGAGTGTTTGAGAACGGAGGTTCCTAGAGCATTAGGTGAATGCGTTGATCCTCCTAAGTTGGTGTTGGAAGCGATTTCAGAGGTTTTTCCTCTGGATAATAGGAAGGTTGAAAGTGGAGGATTTATAGGGAATGATTTGGGTTGGGCCTGTGTGTTATTGTTGGAATCGTTGGCACCGGTAATGGAAGATCCTGTTTTGGGAAAGAAGAGGATGTTGGTGACTCCAGGTGTGAAGGCTAAAGCAGAGGAGATTGCAGAGATGTGGAAAAGGAGTTTGGATGAGAGAGGTGGAGCTGAGAATGTTAAGACACCTGATGTTCATACTTTTCTGCAGCATTTGGTGACTTTTGGTATTGTTCAGGTTGAAGATTTGGATTTGTATAGGAAGCTTGTTGTGGCTTCTGCTTGGAGAAAGCAGATGCCTAAGCTTGCTGTTTCTCTTGGTCTTGGGGATCAAATGCCTGGTATTGTTCATGTTTTCTTTGGTTCTGTTTGTTTTAATTGCTGGTTTATTTTGGTTTATGAGGACACATTTGCCTTGAGTAATTTGAGGCCTTTTCTTGGCTTTAGTTGACAAATGAACCTCATTAGCTTTGTTGGTTTAGATTTCTCAACTTGGACTGAGTTTCCTAATGTAGTTTGAGGTTTGGATTATTTCATGGGTACTTGTTTCTTTATACATTTTCTAGATCTGTTTGCTTTATATTTTGTGTTGACTCTGATCGGCATGGCAATGGAGCTTGTATTGGAATCTTGTTACTTGGTATTCCCTTTTTACTTCACAACTCAAGGACCTGTGTTTGTTTTGGAAATGACCTCACCCACAATAGCAAAAACCATCTCATTCTTTCATATTTTGGTACTCCTATATGCATATGGCTATACATCTTGGGGTCTCACAATAACTGCACTTGTACTTGCTCTGTTTTGCATGTCATGTCATCTGGTAGTTTTGATACATTTGAATGCACTAATTTATTTTAATGTCTTGATTGGGAGCTTCTGCCTAGAAGATGTTGGTATGGCTTAAGTGGCATGAGGTTTATACAGCACACACTTTATCTTTTTGCAACTAACTACACACGGTGTTCTGGTATGTTCTGATATTTGATAAAAAAAAAATTGTTTTGCTTTTTGATAATGGTGGCCTAAAGTTTGTTTTGAATCATGTTTCTTTCACGCTTGAGGATTTTTACCTGAGAAGTGAGAACAGCATATTGTAGTCCAGTTCTGGGTTGTGTCAGTTGCCTTGCTTCGAATTGGCTGGTCCATTTCCATGTCTATGCAACGGTGAAGAATTTATATGCTATATTAGCATTGTACTTTGTTTCTTTTAGACATACCCTCCACATGAACCCTTGTTCTTTTTCTTTCTTTTTTGTGTGTGGGGGATGTTTCTGCATAAACATTTGGATTGTTTTAGCTTTTTTCTCCACACGGTGGTTGAAGAGTCGATGCGTTTCACGAACTTCCAAAGGTCTGTTTGGCCATTATTCTCTTTCTGCTGATTTAGACGGTTAAGAGTACTTTGAAAGCTAGTAAGCAGCTTCATATCTCGATACTGAATGCGTGTTCAATTTCTCATCAGATATGATAGAGGAACTGATTAGCAGAGGCCAGCACGTCGATGCTGTACATTTCACGTATGAAGTAGGCCTTGCAGACAAGTACCCTCCTGTACCTCTTTTGAAAGATTTTCTCAAGGACGCGAAAAAGGCCATTGCTTCTATTCTTGAGGATCCCAGCAACTCTGGTCGTGCTCAGGTACTTTCTTTCCTATTTGTTTTTAAGTTGTAAATCTGTTTTAAGCACATACTTCGTTGTAATACGACGTTATCGTACTTTCGCTATGTGGTTTGCCAACACACAAGAATGCATGCACACAGGTCGTTTTGTCCTTATCGTATAACAATGCTATTGATCTTTGTCTACACACTACAGCATATAGCTTCCAAGAAAGAACAGTCGGCATTGCGTGCCGTGATCAGATGCATCGAAGAATACAAGCTCGAGGATGAATTCCCATCAGAAAACCTAAAGAAGCGCCTCGAACAATTGGAGAAGGTCAAAATCGAGAAGAAGAAGCCAACTGCCGCTCCTCCGTCTCCTGCAAATAAACGTACACGTGCCAACAGTGGAGGTCCAATGCCTCCAGCTAAGGCAGGCCGCTTAGCAAATGCTTACGTGTCATCTTTCCCTTCAGCTCCGGCGTTCGCCAGGTCACCTCCTTCACAGACTCAGTATGCTCCTGCTGTACCACAATACGCGTCACCACCGTATTCTTCACCACCACCAGCTATGTATGGAGGCAGGAGCCCTCCGTATGCCTACTCCCCTGAGGCGTATGCCGGATCTCCGGTGAGCTATTCTGCTTATGGAGGATATGCAAGTGGAATACCTGCAGCTTACCCTACAGCTTACTACTGATAGGACATGACTACATGGCGTGCTGATACGGTGACTACTACTGATATATGTGACTATCCAGATGTCTTTTAAATTGTCTGTAATCACTAACCTTAAAATGGTAGCTTCATCATCTGTGTGTAATCTTTAATTTCTGACCTTTTTTCCTTATTTGCTAAACTTGCTTTGTCAAGGGCAGCCTTGTATTTCTGATGTTGATCAACTATTATGTACTAGTTTATTGTGAAAAGTTATGGAAAAAAAATATTATTAGTAACTAACTAAAAAGACTAGAAAATTAGTAGGATTTGTTGTTGAATCCGCCATTTCATCTTTGCATTGAGGTTAGGTAAATATGATTGTCCTTTTGAGTCAGGTATGTGCCCAAGAGGATGATATATCTACCACAGTTGAAGGTGCATTTTGAAAGGGATAGAGGAGAGGGGGTGGTTCTTGTTCTGTGAATTCGGTGCAGCGAACATCCATTGGCCTGTTACAACGTTAAAGCATGTGTCTTTGGCCTCTTAAAACGTTAAAGCACGTGTGTTTTGCATTTACAGTGTCAAAGAACGTGTGTATCTCATGGTAATTCTGATACACATTGGTATACTAAAGTGTGTTTTGTATTTATAACAATAAAGCGCAAATGCATCTTTGTTGATCCAAGAACATGCATTTATGCACACATCAGATCATTGCTGATTCTAGAACATGTGTTTAGACACACATCATCGGAGGAATCATTGTTGAATCTAGACCATGAGTCTAGACACATTTCACTGGAGAGATCCTTGCTGATTGTATAACACGCGTTTAGAAGCATATCACTACAGGGATCAATGCGTCAAATCCATAGGAGAGGATCAAGGTGGAATCTGTACGAAAGGGGTCAAGAAAATACCCCAAATTGTGGGTGTTGTTCTGAACTCAAAATTTTTGGTTTTGGAGTCCTTATTTGGAGTCAAATAACACATAAAAGATCTAATGCCTTTTACATGTTATTTTTGAATACATATAGACACGAATGTTTGTACGTATTATTATGACCCTTTCACAGAACAAAGACCCTGCAGAGCAAATACATTCTGCAGATTTTGGTGTTAAGACTGAAGCTGGTATCTCCCATTGATTATCTGAAGCTATTGATCTTTGAATGCAGAAAAATGCATCTTCCTACACACAGCAGCTTTAATATAAACCCTGGACTTTTCTACCAACTAAATAAATCAAGGCAGATACATAAGTAACAGCTCAAAGGATAGATATCATGTTGCCTCGCATTGCAAAAAGTACCAAAACTATTTCTAGCAAAATGAGAACATAGAAATTACATGATGAAATCAAACAACCAAATAGATTGAAACTTTACTTGCCCCAGATCATTTCTCAAGATATCTGCAAGTACAAAATGTATCCTCATAAACAAAATTCTTTCACATAAGTAAAGCCTAACTATTGGCAAGGGTTTAAGACTTCAAGCTCTAAAGCTCAAGAAAAAACCATCCATTTATAACTTAGTCATTTGCAGTTGCAAGCTGCATAGACAGCAATTCTTCCTCAGGTATTGTCTTAATATGACAATCTGACCTAGGATAGGAAGCACACAATAAAGCATATCCCTTTTCCACCACATCATCACTCAACATTCCATCACTTTGGTCAACTGTTCCACTAACAAGTTTAGCAGGACAAGTCATACAAACTCCAAGCTTGCAATCATGGGGCACATCCAACCCACTATCTAAAGCCTTTGATAAGATTGTTTCATCAGATTCAACTTCAAGCTCAGTTTTTTGGCCTTCATGTTCAATCAAGACTTTGTAAGAATTGGCAACAATGGTGGAAAGACTGTATCTTGATGAGGTTGGGTATTGTCTGAAGGGCAGTGAAGGTGAAGGGATTGATTGATTTCTTGAATTGAGAAGAGTGAATGAAGGGTATGATGTTAAGTGAAATGCTGCCATGTTCTTTGATTTGGGGAAATTTGGAGGTGGGATTTTGTTTTTTTTGGAAGGTAAAGAAGTTTGATTGTGAGGATAAGGTTTTAAGGATTTTCCATAATAAAGCTCATATAATTAGGTGTAAAGTTTTTTTTCTTCCTCACAAATTTTCTTCATCTAACAAAATTATCATCGATCTATTACCTTTAAAATTACCATCAAAATCCTTTAATGAAAGCAATCAAAATTACAGATGTTACATCTCAAAAAAAAAAAAATTATAGATGTTAGGGCAAGTACAATGGTAGGGGCCAAAATCAAATTTTAAACCCTATAGAAAGGTATTAGTATCTCCAATAAAAAGATGGGACAATTATTCAAAAGACACATATTGGACTTAATTAGGCAAAAAGGACGTCCAAAACAAACACTTAGTTATAAGGACAAAAATTAGATAAATAGACCCAAAAACCCTTAATGAAGAAGAAAGGAAAAAAAAAAAAAAAAAAAAAGAACGCGCATGTGCATTATTTATTGGGGGAATGAGGAAGAAGGACAAAAATATTTCATCAATTAAGTAGAAGGACAGTCTTTTGAAACTTTTGCATAAAGGACAAAACTATTTATCCACTATCGAAATTCACTTGTGTTCGAAATTCACTGTTTAAATTCACTGCCGAAATTCATTTGTCGAAATTCACTAATTTTCAAAATTCATTGTCGGGATTACCGATTTTCGGGATTCACCGTCAAAAAATTCACTATCGAAATTCACCGATTTCGGGATTATTAGGGAGATTCACGATTTTTTCGGGATTCACCTGTTTGTCTTCTCGCTATAAAAATTACGCGGTTGTCCTTCTCCCTATAAAAAATATGTAGTTGTCCTGTTGCTTAATAATATTTCAGATTGTGTCCTTATCCCTAATTTTCCATTATTTATTTGTAAAGATTCACTGAACATTTACATCAAAAATAAAAAAAGACTGCTGAACGTAATTTGTTGTTGTTTTTTTGCTTTTTTGTTTTTTTTTGTTTTTGTTTTTTTTTTTTTCTCTCCAAAAGCAGGCGTTGAACCTTTTTTTTTTTTTTTTTTACCGATGCATTGACCACCGCGATGCCGTGACCACCCCGATACATTGATAGCCGTGATGCAATGACCATCCCGATCCATTCACCACCGCGTTGCCGTGCCCACCCCGATGCCGTGACCACCCCCGATGGAGAGACACCGTGATGCAGTGACCACGCCCGATGCCGAGACGCCGCGATGCATTGACATCGGCAATCATATATGCAGCGACATCGACAATCATATATGCAGTGACATCGTCAATCATATACGCGTGACATCAACAATTTATGCGCGATGGACATCGGCAATCGATATGCATGTGACATCAACATTTTATGCAGCCGTGACATCAACAATCATTTATGAATGACATCAACAATTTATGTAGTGACATCGGCAATCATATATGCAGAGACATCGCGATGAAGTGACACCGCGATGCAGTGGCCACCCCCGATGCAGAGACACCGCGATGAAGTGGCCACTCCCGTCTGCGCAGACACCGCGATGCAGAGACCATTGGGATGCATTGATCACCGGGATGCAGTGACATTTGATGAAGCAACACCGTGATGACATTTGATTTTTTCCGACTTAATTTATAAAATCGATTTCTTTTCTTCATAAAATCGACTTCAAATGGCTATATCTTTTGATATAAAACTACGATCAACATAAATCTTTCACCTTAATTCATATTTTTATGCAGTGACATCGGCAATCATATATGCAGTGATATCAACATTTTATGCAGTGACATCGGCAATCATATATACGTAACATCAACAATTTATGCAGTGACATCGGCAATCAGACATGCAGCGACATCAACATTTTATGCAAGGATGACATCGGCAATTTATGCAGTGACATCGGCATTTTATGCAGTGACATCAACAATTTATGCAGTGACATTACTTTTGCAATCTAGCAAGATTCTTTAGTGATCAAACGTGAATAAGTGATGAGTGTGTGTTCAATATGATGTAATACTTTTGCAAAATAGATCCAGACAAAAAGGGTAATATCAACTTATACACTATGCAAGTTATATTGATAAGATTTAATTATGAATAAAACACAGCTTGATATCCAAGATCAGATTATCAAATAAAACAAGTTGCTTAGACTTAAGGTGGCAAAATTAAACGTCACAAAAAGGGGTTGCTACAAATTCCTTTTATTATGAACTCAGGCAGATCAATTTATAATAAAGTAGGGAGCAAACAATGTTCCAGTATCAGGTCAAAGTCGAATTCAATTAAAATACTAATATGCAAATGTACAGCTCAACATGTTATGCAGTGACATCGGCAATTTATGCAGTGACATCGACAATATATATGCGTGACATCAACAATTTATGCAGTGACATCGGCCAAGAGTTCGGTCACTATGAATGTGGTTTTAAAGCCATTATGCATCGTATGACAAGAAATTCTACAGATTGCATGATGCCGTTGAATTTCAAGAATGTATACTCTATAAAGTGATTTTACCTAAAGAAATGACAACTAAAGACAAAGGCTTCAATGTAATAAGCAACAACGCTAAGAAAAAAAGAAAATGCAGTGACATTAATGTCACTCCATCAATTTTATTACAAATCATACACAAACCTACCATCAAATTCATGTCACTACGCCAATTATACATACATAAATTGTTCTTTCCTTTCTCAAACACTTTTTTCTGCAAATGAGAACCCTCATTCAAACCAGTAGTACCAGAAGGAGCTGTAACAGCCAAACCAACAGCAGCAGAGTTTGAAGATCTAAAAAGGACAACATTATTTAATCCAGTAGAACAAGAAAGGGAGCAGAATCAGTCATCTTTCCAGCAGCAACAGATTTTTGTGACCTCAAAGAGATAGCACCAGATTCAGAAAACAAAACAGTAGCATTTATTCCAAAAGAATCAGCAGCAGATTGAAAGGGAGCAGAAACAGTAGATAAGTCTCGTACCCCTTAGTAATTTAGAATACATAGTGGTGTCAAATATAATATAAAAGGAAAGCAAAAAGTAGAAAATGTTTAATACCAACTGTCAAATTGATACCAATTTTGACTTTGTTTTCCCACTCTCTTTCCATGCCCCACATCTCTGTTTTTCTTCAATAGTCCAAGCACAAGTATTATTCCATGGACCCCCTAACAATCTTTCCCCTTTGTTTCATTCACTCCCTTTGCCCATTCTTTCCACATTATCTCTTTCTTTTCTTTTCCTTTTCCAGCCACCATTTTAACCTGACCTTCTTGAAATTAAACTTGATTTTGTAGAGAGAAAAAAAGTAGCATGACCATTAGCACAAGAACTGGGGAGAACGGCATCAGGACATGAGTGACTTCTTAAAAAGTTTAAAGAGCTTTAAGCCAAGTATTGAGCTTTTATCTCCCGGAATTCTTCTGGGCTGTTTCTTTTTCATTATTTGTTTACCTTTATATCCCATTTTGTTGGATTCCAGAAGCTTCCATTTTCGTGGTCAAAATAGCTTGTTGGTCACCTGGTTTGGATTCAACGATACTCTGTCTTCAATATCGAGCAGAGGAGTTGGGTTTCTAGAAGAAAGTGACCGATTTGTGATATTTTGAGGGGAATTGGGTGTGGGATGAGAGCTACCCGGTGTACAAATCGAGGGATTGTGTGTTTTTGGATGAAGGATTTCGGAAGAACAACCCAACTCGTCCATTGATGGCAACTTTCATGGCTGATTCCGACCGGCTTGAGACAACCGCCGCGGCCGATCTGAGTTTCGACCTGAACTCCTGCGATTTCAACCATCTCCGATGAGCCCCCAGCCATCTCTGCAAAATCTATTCTGCAAAGCACCGATCTTTTCTTATGAATTTTCTTCCGAAATCCTTTATCCAAAAACACACAAAGCCCATCATTAATGTAATTTATAACAGAGGGGTAATTTAGGAAACATATAAAAAATATGTCCTTATAAAGAATGATCTTTTTTAGGTGTCCTAAGTGTCTAATTAAGTCTCAAAACACGTCCTTATAAATAAATAACACTAAAAAGAATTGATAGATATCAAAATTTAATTAGGTACTAGTAGAGGTACCAAATTTGAGACCATGTCTAATACTCTTCCATCACTCCACGCGCGCGAGTATTGCAGAAAAATACTCCATCCGTCCCGTAATATAAGTATTTTTAACTTTTTTATGGTGTCTTAAAATATATGGAAAATTAGGGATAAGGACACAATCTGAAATATTTTTAAGTAACAGGACAGCTACATATTTTTATAGGGAGAAGGACAACTGCATAATTTTTATACGAGAAGGAAAACAGTGAATCCCGAAAATCGGTGAATCTCCCAAGGTGAATCCCGAAATCGGTGAATTTCGACGGTGAATCCCGAAAATTAGTGAATTTCGACGATGAATTTTGAAAATTAGTGAATTTCGACGGTGAATTTCGTCGTGAATTTAAACAAGTGAATTTCGAACACAAGTGAATTTCGATAGTGAATAAATAGTTTTGTCCTTTATGCAAAAGTTTCATAAAACTGTCCTTCTATTTAATTGATGAAATATTTCTGTCATTCTCCCTCATTCCCCCTAAAATATAATGTCTTTCTCACATTTCAATACAAGATTAATGTATTGTTTTCACTTTCACACTAAACAATGCAATTTTATAAGTCATTCCCAAAAAACAATACAATATTTTACCTTGAAATATTAAAAAGTAACTCATTTATGATTTTTCTTAATCTGTGTGAAAAATTCAAAAAAACTTATAATACGGGACGGAGGGAGTACTGTTTATTCACTTTTTTTTGCTTTGTCGGCTGCAACTTGTGGCTCAAAATGCTTGCCTTTTGTTTCAATTTTTATTCCGTCTCATTTTTGTTCAAATTTGAAATGTTTTTTTTTTTTTTAGTTTAAGATTATTTATCATCATTTATTCATTCATTACATTTTTTGAACATAAATTTTTTTTTAAAAGGAAACAGCAATTTCAGTTATTTATATAAAGTGTAATACAATAAAAATTGTTATTATTTTTTTTGATCATTATTTTTATCATCTAAATTGTTATTATGAACATGAATTAATTGATATGGTAATAATATTTAATAACATTAGTAATGCTTAAGATATCAATAAAGTTATAAAAAATTGATGCTATAATCTTGGAACCTATCTATCATTCGTTGTTAAAACAATTAAAATTTGTTATATTATAATATTGTCATGAATAGTATAAATTTAGGCATTAATTTTTTAAAGATTATTATTAAATAAAAAAATTACTAGTTATCGTATCAGTTTACGGCTTATCGTAAATTAATATTCATTTCTACGTATTTTAATATAGATTTTATATACGATACTCATTGTATATAATTTTTCAAAATAATTATTACTACATCAAACGTTATTAACTAGCACAATAATAATATTTTATATTATTATCAAATCATCAAAATATTTAATAAAAACAAAAAGAAATATTGATTCTATGAATTTGAATCCTCCCATTGGAGATGAAAATTTGATACCCAAGTGAATAGTGTTCAAAGGTACCAAAAATTTATTTTGATACCCATGGTTTGATACCATGGGTTGGACTTGCCCTTAGGAAAAACAAACCGAACGATAGTTCTTAACGACGATAACAGAAAATTACAAACGGAAATAAAAAAGACAAAGCAATAAATTTACGTGGTTTCCAGCAATCTGCTGACTAGTCCACCGGCAAAAGAGAAAATATTACTATAGAGGAGGATTACAAAAGATACAACTCTCCTGAATCCTAAAAACAATAGCCAAAAAAGATACAACTCTCCTAAAACCTAAAAACAATAGCCAAAATAGCTAAGGCAATTGAAAGTTTATCTTAATTGACACAAATTGATAAATCTTATGGGACTTTGGTACCCCATAAAAAACAATAGGCTAAACATATTTTACATTGTACTAAGTCAGCAACTATTTCTTTCATAGCCGATGTGGGAAGTGGGAACAAAACAAATTGCTAACTTTTCACTATTGGGCTTTGGCCCACTTAACAAATCTTCACCTTGAAACAAATGCTACATTCAGAAATAGTAATAGTATTTTTTTCCCCATAAACTTCAAAATCTTCAAATAACGTCAAACAAGTCCAAGCGCTACTTGAATTTAACAAATGGACGACGCTTCGTAATGTTTAACTCTAAACAGGATGACATAGGGATCGTAGAATTGCCAATAACTGTGGATCCTTGCAAAACATACAAACCACCAGAACTGCAAACTTTCATAATAACAAGAGCACCTTTAATTAGCTTCAAAACTCCAACTTCAACGGTGTACTTAAATCCAAGAGTCTCAAATGCGCCCAACGCGAGGAGATTTTTCTTCAAATCCGGAACATGTCTGACTTTCTTAAGTGTTCTGACAACACCATCATGAGTCTTGATTCTAACCGTACCAATACCAGCAACCTTGCAAACTGCGCCGTTGCCCAACGAAACAACTCCACCTTGAACTGAATCATACATGGCAAACCAGTCCCTATTGGGACAGATATGATACGTGCAACCAGAATCCAAGATCCATTCATCAACAGACCTTAATTTATCATCAACAAATAAGATATCTCCATCACTCTCATCTTCTACGACACTGGCCTGAGCAGACTCTTTACCACGCTCTTTTTTCTGTTCACGCATTTCTTTGTTCTTAAGTCGAAAGAAATCAGATTTGATGTGTCCAACCTTGTTACAATAATTGCACGTCAAATCCTTATGTCTGGGATTCAAAACAAAATTTTCACTAACTGCATCCTTCTCATTTGATCTGCCCCGAACTACCAGCACGTCTGCCTGACTGCTACTACTTCCCCCAGTTATATCTTTATCAATATGCTCTTTCGATTTCAAAATCGACTTAATTTCCTTGTAAGAAATAGTATCTTTACCATAAAGCATCGTTTCTCTAAAATGCTTAAACGACTGTGGAAGCGAACACAATAACAACAGAGCTTGATCCTCGTCATCAATCTTAGCATCTATATTACTCAAATCTATAAGCAGAGAATCAAATTTATCTAAGTGCGATAATATAGACGACTTTTCAGACATACAATGCATATACAAACTTTGCTTTAAATAAAACCTATTCTCCACGGTTTTCTTCATATATAAGGATTTTAATTTTTCCACAAAAAAACTTAACAGTAACCTGAGTGGCTACCTCTCTTAAAACTTCATCAGAAAGACACAAGATGATACATGACCTGGACTTCTTGTCGAGACTAGCAAACTTCTCATCTGACATTTTCTCTGGCTTTTTCTCCTTCCCAAGCAGCGCAATATCGAAGGCATCCTGAATCAGCATAGCCTTCATCTTCAACTGTCACATCCCGAAGTTGACGTTTCTGTCAAATTTCTCAAAATAATACTTGGTTACAGACGGCTAATTAACGAAAGCTCGGAAAAAAAAATCCTCGGCTCGAAAAACCTCAGCTCTGATACCAGTTTGTTAGTAAAAACAAATCGAGCGATAGTCCATAACGACGGTAACAAATGGAAGAAAAAAGACAAAACACCGAATTTACGTGGTTTCCGACAATCTGCCAACTAATCCACAGGCGAAAGAAAAAATTGACATAAATTGATACATCTCAACGATACCTTGATACCCATAAAAAAAACAATTAGGCTAACCTATTTTATATTGTACTAAGTCGGCAACTATTTCCTTCATAGCCGACGTGGGAAGTGGGAACAAAACAAATTGCCAACTTTTCACTATTGGGCTTTGGCCCACCTAACGATAGACAATACTAAATGTTATTAAAATTTGTAGCTTTATAAAAATAATCGGGGGGAATGAGGGAGAATGACAGAAATATTTCATCAATTGAGTAGAAGGACAGTTTTTTGAAACTTTTGCATAAAGGACAAAACTATTTATTTATTGTCGAAATTCACTTGTGTTCGAAATTCACTGACGAAATTCACTGTCGAAATTCACTAATTTTTAAAATTCATCGTCGAAATTCACTAATTTTCGGGACCGTCGAAATTCATTGTCGAAATTCACTTTGTCGAAATTCACCGATTTCGGGATTCATTTGGGAGATTCACCGATTTTCGGGATTCATTTGTTTGTCCTTCTCGCTATAAAAATAATGCAGTTGTCCTTCTCCCTATAAAAAATATGTAGTTGTCCTGTTACTTAAAAATATTTCAGATTGTGTCCTTATCCCTAATTTTCCATAAAAATTAATTGTTGATACAAGTTCACGTTTATCGTTTCAATGCTAGCTTTTTTCATCGAATTTTCTATGGGCTTTGTTTATCACGAGCGAGAGAGTCCTCGAAGAGCTAAGGTTCAAAACCTCAAAAAGCATGGAGAATTCGTTACAGTCAACCGTCCCACATTTTAAACACACTGATCGATTTTTTTTTTATAGGTTTTGTTTAAGCCTCAGAACTCAATATGCATTCAGTCTCGAAACCGCAAACACCATGGACTTATAGTCACATGCCTCAACCCCTTAGCTCTTTCACAACTCGTACGTACAATTTTACTAAGACTTCTGACTGGGCTCTGACAAGAGACAGCTTTACTAAGGCTTTTGATTGGGCTCTGACACGAGACCTACGAATGTACTTATTCTAATAACTTTTTTTTTTTTATTTTATCCTTATTGTCGATCGATGGACACGTATTGTATTAGCATTGTCCTTTGTCCTTATTGTCGATCGATGGATGCGTATATTTACAATGAGATATGCACAATCATGATTTCTATGTTTTTGTATTCAAGATTATAAGTATTTTATTATACGCATATGCAGTGGCGGAACCAGGAAAAATTTTCGGGGTGGTCTTGGATATAAACTGTAAAGCTAAAAAAAATCCGGGAAAAAAATAAAAATGTTGGTAGTGGGATTTGAACTTACAACCTAGAATTATGGAGACTTTAAAGGGTTTGTTCTTAAACCACTAGGATATAAGGTCTTTTGTTCGAAAAGGCGCATAACATACTAATATTAACACTACTACTACAATAATAAAAATTTATGGGGCCAATATGTGGGGGGGCATGGCCAATTTGGGGGCTGAGCACCACCCGGGCATAGGGTGGGTCCGCCCCTGCGCATATGTACTCACAAATTTCTCTACTATATATATACCTTAATTTCAGTAATGACCAAGGTACTTTCAATTAATGACCAAGGTGATTTATTTTATATACATTATCATTTGTAATTATCGTTTTTTTTTCTTCCTGATTTATATACATTATTATCATTTATAATAATTATCTTTTCCCCCCCTTTTTATTAGATAAACGTAGTGTTTAAATAATATTTAATGTCCTTTCAATTCTTTTGTTTTTTATCTATTAATATTAAAGCTCTTACACAAATAAAAGAAAGAGCAGGGACAAGGCGAAGGGGAAGTGCAGAAACCCCCACCATCGCCAGCGACCGCTCGAGCTCCGCCGCGTCTTCCTTCACGTTCCTCCTTTCGGGGTGGACCTTCAACACTAGGTTAGTGAAAATCCCCATTCTACAGGTTTTATTTGTTAATACCTTCTTTTGTTTTGCATACTTATCTGATGCTGTATGCGATTGGCTTTCGTAAATCAACTTCTTCAACCCTAGATTTCTAGCTGTTTTTTTTATCTTCTCAGCCGTCAAATCAAGCCAATTTGAACTTTGGGCGCTGCAATCCGCATTAAAAACATTTTTTTTTAGCTTAGTTGGTATTTAATTTTGTAGTGTCTATCATCATTTATTTCTGGGATCTGAGAAATATTGGAACTTTAATTTTTTTGGTTGTTGGTTTTTGTTTGTCTGTAATGGCGCAGTTTGCAATTGCTCGCCCATTATTTGCTAATTCAAATCTCCTAGGGTTTCCTCGCCTGCAAATTCCAGCCCAATTTTCATCTTTTATCTCCAAAGAAACAGGTCAAGGTCTTAATTCTACTTTTATTTATAGAACTATTTCCAGTGGTCTCAATCTGAGGACTCAGATGGGCCCAACTTACGCTTCTGATGACGACGATGATAGTAATAAGAACCAGAAACACGACAGTAAAAAACCGATGTTGCAGCCGCCTCAGCCGCCGTCTAATTCCGACAAGATTCTCACATTGCCAACCATTTTGACTCTTGGTCGCGTTGCTGCGGTTCCTCTCCTTGCATCCACGTTCTACGTGGATAGCTGGTGGGGACCTCCTGCAACTACGGGTGTTTTCATAGCCGCAGCAATTACGGATTGGCTTGATGGGTATCTAGCTAGAAAGATGAATCTAGGAAGCACTTTTGGCGCGTTTTTGGATCCAGTTGCTGATAAGCTCATGGTTGCTGCCACTTTAATCTTATTATGCTCCAGACCATTTGAAACCGGTAGTATTATCTTCGGTCAAACACCGTGGTTGTTTACTCTTCCGGCAATAGCCATTATCGGGAGAGAGATAACCATGTCTGCAGTTAGGGAATGGGCGTCTTCTCAAGATGGAAAACTAATTTCAGAGGCTGTTGCTGTGAATAACTTGGGAAAATGGAAAACAGCCACACAGATGACTTCATTAACCATACTCCTAGCATCAAGGGATAGCAGTCTTATAGGTGCAGGATCGCTCGTGACGACTTCTGGTGTTGTGCTACTTTATTTCTCAGCATGGCTCTCTATATGGTCATTAATAGTGTATATGAGCAAAATATGGAAACTTCTTTCCAAGTAGAAATCATCTTGGACTACATGACTTCATCTCCTAGATGCAGTTGTTTGCTATTTCACTTCTGCATCTTGTCAGCTATACGGATGCATAGCTATTGGCCAATCAAGTACTCAACTTTATGCATTCTTTTTTTTTCTTTTTTTTTTAAATTTTTTTTTTTCTTCTTTTTTATACAGCACAACTGGGTAATCCTCTTGTATGTTAGAGATACCGCATCCATGTTGGTGATATATTATTCAGAACCTTTATTGTTTGTCTCTCAAGATTAGCAGTTGTTGAATTTTTGAGGGGGGCAGTTGTTGAATTTTTGAGGGGGAACATTTTCTGCGTGTAATATATTCGTACGTTATTGAAATGGTATTCTGCCGATCGATCAGTTCTATCTTATGTCTTCATTTTTTTTTTTTTAATGCTGTAGTTGGGTAAATAGACAGGGTTTCAAATAATGAGAAAAAACAAGAGTCGAGAAACGGTTCTTTGTCTTGCACTGTATGTTTGATTGTGCACTTAAGGGAGTAATTTTGTTGCTAAGGTTCGTGTGTGCCCGCGTGTGTTTTGACCCAAAATGTAGACCAATGTTAGCACTAAAGTGTGAATTTGTTGCTAAGGTTAGTGTGCGTGCGTGTGTGTTCGTGTGTTGTGTTCGTGTGTTTTGACGCAAAATGATGACCAATGTTAGCATAGGCCTGTGAATTTGAAACTGTCTGAGTTTGTGTTAATTTGTTTCTTCATGCTTCAAAATAGAAATATACTAAAGCGTTCTGCGTTCTGCGTTGTAAACACACTAACCGCTAGATATCTCAAGGCTCAAAGAGCGTTCAAGATCAAGAGCGTGGACACCATGCATATAAATTACAACATTAAATCGGCTCAATTAAGTTTTAATTATGCTCGAGTTTGAATGGACTATGCTCGACCAAATTCTAAGCATTATGCTCGAGTTCTAATGGATTATGCTCAGCGAAATTCTAAGCATTTCGTAGCTTGAGCAGCTAAAATGTCAACTTTTAAGGAGCTTGAGTTTGGCCCGTAAAAAAATACACAAGAACACGTATATTTTAAATTGTTTGCTTTTGACTCGTTAACTTTAATAAACTGGTCGAGTTCGGTAAAATCGTATTAAAGACATCATTTCACAAGCCAAGCGTCTTTTACACTATAAAGTAAATAAACTGTGTTTAAATATCATTAAATATTCCCCTGAAAAACATTAAATACATTTTATGAAAATCAATTAATAGTATCTTACTCTTAGTAAGTCCAAAGAATCCAGCCCCCACAATGGGCCACGATAGGATTTTGGTGAAAATTTGCCTTTCACCTCTTTGCTGACAGCTGGCGTGTTTTTTTTTTTTTTTTTTTATTTTAATGATTACCGGTAAGACCAATAAATGGTTCCTTAATATACAGATCTATGTTGCACGAACACGTCGTGCGACACGATTTAGGCACGATGACAAGGCTAATTGCAAAAAATAAAAACCACGCCGCGTTTCCGACATGTTAGATAACCTCTGTGAGTATGTAAAATAGATATTCGACCTTTACATAGTGCCAAAAAAATTGCGGTTGAACATTAAAAAAAATTCAACGGCTGAAAATTATTGTTTATTAACCAAAAAAATATAAATTTGATAAGGTCGTGTCTATTAACGTTTCCGATGAAAAAAACTTAAATAAATACAAATAAATTTAAAAAATAGGTTCGGGCGTGCCGGGGAGTGTCGGTGCCGTGTTGTGGAGTGTCGGCACTGTGTTTGAGGTGTGTTGGCTATTTTAATTTTAAATTACGATGTCAACTCGTTATCAGACAAAAAATATTTTTTCTGCAAGGACAACACGTGATCAGGGAAAAACACAAATTTGAACTCGTTAATAAGAAGAAAACATAAATTCGAACTCGTTACGAAAGAAAAAACACAAATTTCTACTCATTATAATGAGAAAACACAAAATTCCGGCGATGTCAACTCGTTATCAGGGAAAAAAACTTTTTTCTACAAGGACAACTCGTTACCGGAGAAAAACACAAATTTGAACTCATTAATAAGAAGAAAACATGAATTTGAACTCGTTACCAAAGAAAAAACACAAATTTCTACTCGTTATAATGGGAAAACACAAATTTCCGGCGATGTCGACTCGTTATCAGGGAAAAAAACATATTTTCTACAAGGACAACTCGTTACCAGAGAAAATCACAAATTTGAACTCGTTAATAAGAAGAAAACATGAATTCGAACTCGTTACCAAAGAAAAAACACAAATTTCTACTCGTTATAATGGGAAAACACAAATTTCCGACGATGTCAAGTCGTTATTAGGGAAAAAAATATTTTTTCTACAAGGACAACTCGTTACCTGAGAAAAACACAAATTTGAACTCGTTAATAAGAAGAAAACATGAATTCGAACTCGTTACCAAAGAAAAAACACAAATTTCTACTCGTTATAATGGGAAAACATAAATTTCCGGCGATGTTAACTCGTTATCAGGGAAAAAAACATTTTTTCTACAAGGAAAACTCGTTACCTGAGAAAAACGCAAATTTGAACTCGTTAATAAGAAGAAAACATGAATTCGAACTCGTTACCAAAGAAAAACCACAAATTTCTACTCGTTATAATGGGAAATCACAAATTTCCGGCGATGTCAAGTCGTTATCAGGGAAAAAAACATTTTTTCTACAAGGACAACTCGTTACCTGAGAAAAACACAAATTTGAACTCGTTAATAAGAAGAAAACATGAATTCGAACTCGTTACCAAAGAAAAAACACAAATTTCTACTCGTTATAATGGGAAAACATAAATTTCCGGCGATGTCAACTCGTTATCAGGGAAAAAAACATTTTTTCTACAAGGAAAACTCGTTACCTGAGAAAAACACAAATTTGAACTCGTTAATAAGAAGAAAACATGAATTCGAACTCGTTACCAAAGAAAAACACAAATTTCTACTCGTTATAATGGGAAACACAAATTTCCGGCGATGTCAACTCGTTATCAGGGAAAAAAACATTTTTTCTACAAGGACAACTCATTACCAGAGAAAAACACAAATTTGAACTCGTTAATAAGAAGAAAACATGAATTCGAACTCGTTACCAAAGAAAAAACAAAAATTTCTACTCGTTATAATGGGAAAACACAAATTTCCGGCGATGTCAATTCGTTATGAGGGAAAAAAACATATTTTCTGCAAGGACAACACGTTACCAGAGAAAATCACAAATTTGAACTCGTTAATAAGAAGAAAACATGAATTCGAACTCGTTACCCAAGAAAAAACACAAATTTCTACTCGTTATAATGGAAAAACACAAATTTCCGGCGATGTCAACTCGTTATCAGGGAAAAAAACATTTTTTCTACAAGGACAACTCGTTACCTGAGAAAAACACAAATTTGAACGCGTTAATAAGAAGAAAACATGAATTTGAACTCGTTACAAAAGAAAAAAAACAAATTTCTACTCGTTATAATGGGAAAACACAAATTTCCGGCGATGTCAACTCATTATCAGGGAAAAAAACATTTTCTCTACAAGGACAACTCGTTACCTGATAAAAACACAAATTTGAACTCGTTAATAAGAAGAAAACATGAATTCAAACTCGTTACCAAAGAAAAATCACAAATTTCTACTCGTTATAATGGGAAAACACAAATTTCCGGCGATGTCAACTCGTTATCAGGGAAAATTTTTTTTTCTACAAGGACAACTCGTTACCTGAGAAGAACACAAATTTGAACTCGTTAATAAGAAGAAAACATGAATTCGAACTCGTTACCAAAGAAAAAACACAAATTTCTACTCGTTATAATGGGAAAACACAAATTTCCGGCGATGTCAACTCGTTATCAGGGAAAAAAACATATTTTCTGCAAGGACAACACGTTACCAGAGAAAATCACAAATTTGAACTCGTTAATAAAAAGAAAACATGAATTCGAACTCGTTACCCCTGAAAAAACACAAATTTCTACTCGTTGTAATGGGAAAACACAAATTTCCGGCGATGTCAACTCGTTATCAGGGAAAAAAATCATTTTTTCTACAAGGACAACTCGTTACCTGAGAAAAACACAAATTTGAACGCGTTAATTAGAAGAAAACATGAATTTGAACTCGTTACAAAAGAAAAAACACAAATTTCTACTCGTTATATTGGGAAAACACAAATTTCAGGAGATGTCAACTCGTTATCAGGGAAAAAAACATTTTCTCTACAAGGACAGCTCGTTACCTGAGAAAAACACAAATTTGAACTCGTTAATAAGAAGAAAACATGAATTCGAACTCGTTACCAAAGAAAAAACACAAATTTCTACTCGTTATAATGGGAAAACACAAATTTCCGGCGATGTCAAATCGTTATCAGGGAAAAAAACATTTTTTCTACAAGGACAACTCGTTACCTGAGAAAAACACAAATTTGAACTGGTTAATAAGAAGAAAACATGAATTCGAACTCGTTACCAAAGAAAAAACAAAAATTTCTACTCGTTATAATGGGAAAACACAAATTTCCTGCGATGTCAATTCGTTATGAGGGAAAAAATCTTTTTTTCTGCAAGGGCAACACGTTACCAGAGAAAATCACAAATTTGCACTCGTTAATAAGAAGAAAACATGAATTCGAACTCGTTACCAAAGAAAAAACACAAATTTCTACTCGTTATAATGGGAAAATACAAATTTTTGGCGAT
>JAVUPR010000466.1:0-110440 GCA_036785695.1 Gentiana straminea
TTCCAACGTTCTTTTGATCTTGACCATTGATTTGTTGACAATATCAAGCCTTGTAATCCATCTTTATCCTTGTAATCTTCCAATGTAACCTTTGATTAATTCGAGATTTACATTCAGTGGATTCCTGTGTATGTAAGTCTGCTGAAATACATGTCAGTCAGCTTGTTCAAGTTTGCTGTGTTTATAAAACACTTCAGCGGACTGTCTTCTGTCTAACTTTTTATTGTGATGTTAGAGTACACCAATTTGAACCTAACGATGTTCCAAACACCACTTAACTTATGGAACTCAGACCTTGTACACAAGGTATATGTAATTTGTTTAGGTCATCATAGACTTCCCTATATTCTGATTCCGTATCCTTGACTTTAAATACTAAGTTAGATCCCTTACCATTCCATAACTGAGTTTGAACCCTCAGCCTTCAATCTTCAGTAGGATCTTAACTAGTCTACTGACCTCGTTACTTTACTGACCTAGATAGGTCTGCTGATATAGTCAGCTGACCTCCTTACAATGCTTGTTTGATCAAACCTATACAAAGATCAAACTCTAATAAACCTATACATTTGATCTAGACATCTTTTTACCTTTGCTCTATAACAGCTTGTCTGGCACTCATCATTAAAACTTTAAATAAGTCCAACAATTTCCCCTTTTTTAGTGATGATGCCAATACCCTCCTTACGGCAAAGCAAAAAGATAAAAACAAAAACAGGACAAATTCAGTCATTTCTCATTATAATCATATTTGTTCAACATTATTACAAACTAAGATCGGCGGTGATGAAGTAAGTAAACGGTGTAAGTATGTTGATGTAGTTCTTGTCTTTGTCTTGCTCTTTCTCCTCCTAAATCTCCTTGATCTCTCGGACGACATCCTGCATCCATTGATTTTCAATTGGGGAAAAGTCAACCCAATGATTCAGATCTTTCCACCACTTCCAGGCTTCTGGTAGAGTTAATCTTATGTTGTGAACATTGAAGCTCTATCCTATGTAGAAGTGTTTGAATTCATCCGGTGAATTCTTTGTTGATTGAGCAGTTCCCAATCTACCTCTTCCACCTCTGCCTCCTCTTCCACCTCTAGTAGAAGCTCTCCTTTGACCCTTGTTTCCCCAAGCTTCATTCCCAAAAAGGAATCCAGACCTCAAAATATCCCATGCGATTGTAAGGTCTTTTCTTTCCATAGTAAAGCTGCTTATATTCCTTCAGGAAGTCATCAGTCAATTGAATCCTGCCAGGTGTAGGGTTCCTGAACTCATTAGTATCAGACTCCCATTTCTTCTTTTTTCAAAGATCCTTGCAACTTCTTTTGCTTCTGCTGTAAGGCCATCTTCCCCCTTATTGACATCATCAACAAACCTGGATAGTAGACCATCAACATTCTCCTGTGTGATCACTAAATTAGCAAGTTGACCTTCCATAATCTCTGTCCTTGTGTCAACTACAGTGATCCTTCCTTCTATAGTTTGCTCAAGCAGAGTGATCCTCTCAGTGACCTTAGGATCCAAATGCGCAGGTTGAGGTGTTTCGGCGGGGTTAGCCACAACATGCTTGGATGCCTCAAAGCAAGCTTGTCAAGCCTTTTGTATAATGAGGCAAACCTGTTCATTCAAGAATTTATCTCTCGTGTGCATTGCCTTGTTTTATACCTCTCATATCTTTGGTCAAGTCAGCAAGTGCATACTGAGTGGAAGTGATGTTAGATGCAACTGTTTCAGTGGTTCTTCCTCTATTTTCCACCAGATTGACCAAGTCTTCAAATCTCTGTTCTTGTCTATTCAACTAAGCTCTCAGCTGTGTGATATCATCCCTCACAACTTTCAATTCATTCCAAACATGTGCTGGTACTGTACCAGCCACACCTCCAGCCATGTGTCCAGTAGCATCATCAGCAGGTTCTTTAACATTATAATGTGCTCTTTGTGTGCTGACAACCAAGGCTCTTGTCATGTCCCATCCAGCAGGTTCAGGACCTTCCTCATTCACATCTCCAAAGATGTCTTCCAAAACAGGGTCTTATGCAGGTTGAGGTTCCAGAACATGTTCCTCATAAAAAATTGGTACATGTGCCTGTTAAGGTTCATCAACAACTTCTTCCTCAGGCACTTAGAACTCCTCGTCACTTCAGTCATAGTCCACAGCTGTTCATCATCATCAACAACAGTCTGCTGACTATCTTTCCCTTCAGTAGCATTAACTTCAGTTGCGTTGCATGCACCGTGCTGTGCTAACAGTTTTTCAAAGAACTTGTTCTACAACAATCTCTCGCAACGGGTGCGGGGTTTCCTACAAACCTATTTTAGGTTCCAACCTTTGTCTAGGTGATGTCGATCCTCGGCGGCTCGAACCACTGTTCCAACTCGTATTCGAGTGTCTTTGTTTGTACCGGCAACCCGAACCTCCTCAGAATATGTGGGTGATCCTTCCAAACCCATCACCAAATCCAATCATTTTCGTAACATTGTTTGTTCCTCAATGATTAGGACCCTTTCTTCAACAAAAACAAAAGGAAAAACAGCCAAATTTTCCTCTAGCACTCATTTGACATTAGCAATCTTCTACAGTTGGTCTCCAACTTGAGTTAAGTTATCCTGAGTGTCAAACCACTCCTGATATTGAGCTGAATCTTCAGAACTGATGTCAGGCTCACTATGTGCAATTACCATCTCCTCATTCAAATTTTTAGTCTGCTTATCATCAGGATGTGCATCAAATTTTACAACCAAAAAGGTGTCAGACATACTAACCAGCCTGTTATCTCCAAGATTTATTCCATCATTTATTAGAGCCTCCAATTCATCTATGGTTAAATCCTCCAGATCTTCATCCATCTAATCAGTTTGCTGGCCTTAGTAGACTTTTCAGCATCAGCAGATTGATCTTCAGCTGTGTCTCTAGATCCTTGTCCTACATCCTCAGTAGGTATTTCCAAGGCAGTGCCACTAGGTTGGCCTAGGAGAGAAGGATTATCATCATCAGAATCAGAGGATGATGTATCATTATCGGGTCCAGAGTGTGGTTCATTGATCTTAATGCTTGCACTCTGTTTTTCACTTTCAATGAGATCCAGCAGCCTTACGTATAACTCAGATGTATTAATAAAACCAAGTAAGTTCTCCACCCCCAACTTATTAAATGACCACTCTTCAAAGTCAGTCATTGGTTCTGCAGCTGATTTCTGCCTCTTATAGAAACCAAATTTCTAAGCAAAGTAGTCCTGAATTTTCTAGATGTTGGGATCTACTTTTTCCTTTCTTGATTTCTTCTTTTCTTTCAAAAGGCATTGCTGGCCTTGTTGGTGCAGATTGCTCAGCTTGTTGTTCTCCAAAGGCTTCAAAAAGATGGGCCAATGTATCTATATCAGACACAAATAGGTCAGTAGGTTCTTCAGGTTGTACATTTGTGCCTACCACCTCCAACTGTTCCACTAGGTTCCCCCTGAATTGTATGTGTATCAGTAGGTTCTGCAGCAGTGTGTTCTTCCCCCAGAGTTGTAGCATCCACAGCAGGTTCTTGAACAGGTTCGACAATTTTCACAACAGGGTCAGGTATAACAATCTGCTGTGATTCTGCAGTTTGTTCCTCAACAAAAACCTCTCTAGCCTCAGTAGGCTCTTCAACTTGTACTGGTGCTTCCTCAACAACACCTTCATCTTCTTTTTGGGCCTCCAACACCCTTAACTCTTTTCCCTTTCCATGCTTATTCTTTTTCACAACCTCCTTCATTCTCTTTGCAGGTTGTTCAGTTTCAAGATACTTGGAAGATTTCCTCTTTCTTGAGTCTTCTTTTATTTGCTTTCTCAAAATTTCAGCAGTAGTTCTCTTTGTAATTCCAGTAGGCTCAGCAGCCTTAACATGAACTGGAACCTCAGTAGATTCAGCAGGGTCTACTGATTGATGCCTTGTCTTCTTAGGCTTTAACATCTCAGTAATTTTCCTTGTATCAGCAGCCTTTCTCTTCTCAGTAGCCTTCTTAGGTGCAGCAGGTTGTGCAACTTGTTTAACCTGCTCACCACCAGCACCATCATCTCCATTACTGTCACTTTCTGTTTCATCAGCATCTAACTCTTCATCATCATCCAAACCAGGGATGAGATAATTGATTTCCTTTTTATATCTGGACTTGTTGATTTTCTCAGGTGCCACATCAGCAATCTTTAAATGGTTCAGTATGGCTCGCATCATCAAACCCAAGGGCGTGTCTTGGACTTCCGGTCCCATCTCTGTCCTCAGTTATCACTTTATTCATGTATTCGACAAAGAATCCAGCCCAATCAAACATCATACTCTTGCATATAATTATCAGTCAATCTTGGGTCGAAACAATGTGTCAAGACTTCAACTGAAACCAAGAATGTTTTTGGCAATAATCTTACTCAGCGGATTATACTCCATTTTGATGTGCTTCACACTGATACTTAGTGTTGACTTTATGGAATTGTTGGTTTTATTATATCAACAAACTACAATCTTGACAGCCCCAGTGATTCAAGATTGGTAGGAGCATTATTACCAGGTCTAAATCTGAACACTTCCCTCAGCAGATTTGAAGAAATCTCAATCTCCTGGGCATTAACAGTGGTAGTAAATGCCTCTCTATCATCTCTAATCACAATGTCTCTCTAGAAATTTGTAACATTTGTATAAGAGATGCTTTCCAATCTTAGATTCAGAACATCCTCTAATCATTCATATCTTTGGATTCTTCTACCAATGTTGATAGCTAGTCAGTCTTGTCAGCATCAACAACGAACCCTCTGACACTTTGGCTGGTTCCAATGTGAATATCACCTTTATGCGCCATTAGAATTTTGAAAAAGATGAAGAGAAAGCTTTCAAAACTGTGTTCACACTGTGTATTTCCAGAGAAAAATCGATGTGAAAGTTGTATACAGCTTCTGTGAGTATAGGTCTGTATATAAAGAGAAAGAAAGTGGGTGGTACCTGTCAGTCAAGTACTGTACATGTATTGTAGCATTAACAACGATTAAAGTTGAAGTAAATGTGATGTTGCCACGTGTCCCACTAACTTATTCCGTAAGAGTTGTAACCGTTGGATGTTTGTAACCGCAATTATAAAGATAAGAATAATATCCAATTACTGTTGACTTTCAATTAAGTTTGACTATCTTGTAACGTATAATTCAAAGCGAGGCTTGATCTTCAGTAGGGTTATCTCAGCAGTCTGCTGATAGAGATGGCTCAGCAGCCTATTGACATGGTTACTCTACTGATCTTCATACATATTTGTTTTGTCCAACTGGTAATACAAGATGAAGTTTAATACCAATGACTGATCTGTCAAGTGATCTCACCCAACAGGACAAAAACCAATCCCCTTGGCAACTTCATTTGCTCAATTGTCCAAACTTATTTAAGTACATGGAATTGTTGATACCAATGACTAGTCTGCTAAGTGAGGTCACCCAACATAGCAAAGACTAATCCCCTTGGTGAATTCCAGTACACTGTTGATTATTGTATATCAGTCAACTTTTATGATTCCAAGTTCAGTTCTTAACTTAGCAAATTTTTCACTATCCAATGGTTTAGTAAGTATATCTGCAAGTTGATCTTCAGTAGGGATGTAAAGAACCACCACATCTTTCTTCTAAACATGATCTCTTATAAAATGATGTATCACATCAATGTGCTTGGTTCTTGAGTGCAAAACATGATTTTCTGTGATTGCTATTGCACTTGTGTTGTCACACATTATGGGAATTTCTCTTTCCTCAATTCCATAATCCCTCAACTGTTGTCTTAACCATAGTATTTGTGCACAGCAACTTCCAGCAGCTATATACTCAGCTTCAGCAGTGGAAGTTGATATAGAATTATGTTTCTTACTAAACCAAGAAACCAATCTATTTCCCATCAATTGACAGGTTCCTATGGTGCTTTTTCTATCAATCTTGCATCCAGCATAATCAGAATCTGAGTAGAATATAACCTTAAAGCATCCATCTTTTGAATACCATATCCCTACTCCCATAGTCTCTTTTAGATATTTAAGAATTCTTTTTACTGCAACTAAGTGACTTTTCTTTGGTTTTGATTCAAATCTTGCACAAACACTTACAACAAAGAATATATCAGGTCTGCTGGCAGTGAGGTACAGCAGACTGCCTATCATCCTTCCGTATAAAGTCTGATCAACATCTTTGCCTTTTTTTATCTTCATCCAATCTGTTGTTGGTTCTCATAAGAGTTGATACTTTGGTGCTATTTTCCATGCCAAACTTCTTCAGCAACTCCTTGGTTTGATGAATGAAGATTCCATCTTTCATTTGTGTGACATGTAATCCCAAGAAGTAGTTCATTTCTCCCATCATACTCATTTGGAATTTACTTTTCATGAGATTAGCAAACTTTTCACATAGCAATTCATTTTCAGAACAAAAAGTTATATCATCAACATAAATCTGTACCAG
Source organism: Gentiana straminea (assembly GCA_036785695.1). Classification (NCBI taxonomy): domain Eukaryota; kingdom Viridiplantae; phylum Streptophyta; class Magnoliopsida; order Gentianales; family Gentianaceae; genus Gentiana; species Gentiana straminea. Next base: position 6,441 of record JAVUPR010000466.1, read on the forward strand.
CAGGGTGCTGTCCCCTTCATTGATTCTGAAAAGAGTATTGTCAATGGTACCTTTGATAAAACCATTGTCCACCAAGAATTGAGATAAGGTTTTGTACCATGCTCTTGGTGCTTGTTTCAAACCATAAAGTGCCTTGTTGAGTCTATACACTTTATCTTCTTGATCTTTAACTTCAAAACCAGGAGGTTGCTGAACATAAACTTCCTCCTCTAGAATGCCATTCAAAAATGCACTTTTGACATCCATTTGGTAAACTTTGAAGTTTTTGTAAGAAGCATATGCCAAGAATAATCTTATAGCTTCCAATCTTGCAACTGGGGCATATGTCTCATCAAAATCTATTCCTTCAGCTTGAGAATAGCCTTTTGCTACTAGTCTGGCCTTATTCCTTACAATGGTACCAGATTCATCCAATTTGTTTCTGTATACCCATTTAGTTCCAATTATATTTGCATGATTAGGCCTTTCCACTAGTGTCCAAACTTGATTTCTTTTAAATTCATTCAATTCTTCTCGTATAGCAATTATCCAATCTGGATCTGATATTGCTTCTTCAACAAATTTAGGCTCCATTTGAGATAGAAAACAAGTAAACATAGATTTCAATTGTCTTCTTGTCCTTACAAACTTGTTGTATATTGCCAATAACTTGTTCAACAGGTGATCCCTTAACCATTGTGGATTTAGGTTAGTTTGGTTCTCAGGAACATCATCTTCAGTAGGGTCTGTTGTTGCTTCAACAGGGGGTTCAGCAGATCCTTGAACTGGTTCAGTTGTTGCATCAGTAATGTTACCAGCAGGTTCTTCAGCAGGGGCAGAGTCAAAAACTTTTAAGTCATTTATCCTTTCCAAAACATCAACACATTCTGGATCAGTGACTTGGAAATTATAAGCAGGTTCTGAAGCTTCATCCTCCATACCAATGAACTTTGGTTCATCAAATACAACATGTATTGATTCCTCATGTTTCAATGTCCTTTTATTCAATTCCCTGAATGCCTTCCTGACAGAAAAATATCCCAAAAATATTCCTTCATCTGATTTTGGTTGGAAATGTCTTCAATTGCTCCTTATGATTCAAAATAAAACACTTGCTCCCAAATGGTTGGAAATAATATATATTTGGTTTCCTTCCATTCCATAGCTCATAAGGTGTCTTCAGCAGCTTCTTGTTCACTGAGGTCCTATTTTGTGTATAGCATGTTGCATTGATTGCTTCAGCCCAATATCTTTCAGGTAATAGTGCTTCACAAATCATAATTCTTCCTGCTTCTTTCAAAGTCATGTTTCTTCTCTCAGGAACCCAATTTTGTTGAGGTGTACCAGCAGCTGCTATTTGATGCAGCACACCATTTTGTTCACAATATTCTCTTATAACTTTATTGAGAAACTCAGTACCCTTGTCTGTCCTGATCTTCACTGCTGTCGAACTTTTCTCATTTTGCAATCTCTTCAAAAGTTCAGGCATCTTTTGAAGTGTTTCACTTTTCTTGTTCATGAATACTACCCAATTGTATCTTGAATAATCATCCACAACTACTAGAGTGTACTTATTTCCTGTCACACTTGTTGGTGTTACTGGTCCAAATAAATCCATGTGCATTAGCTCCAAAACTCTTTTGTTGATTGCTTAGTCTTTGACTTGAAGCTTGACTTGGTTTGTTTGCCTTGCTGACATGCATCACATATAGCATCCTTTTTGAATGTCATTTTAGGTAAACCAATTACCAACTTATTTTTCACCAGTTGATTGATGTCATCAAAATTAAGATGATTCAGCATCTTATGCCATAGCCAATTCAGTTCTGACTTTGTATGTACAATCAGGCATGTCTCTGGAACAGCAGTAGACCAATCCACAACATACATGTTTTGTTGTCTTCTTCCAGCCAGCACAACTTGTTCACCTCTTTCACTAATGACAACATAGTAGCCTTTGTCAAAAGTGACCTTGTAACCTATGTCACAAAACTGTCCAGTGCTCAGTTGGTTGTAGTCCAGTCCTTCCACAAATGCAACATTCCTGATAGTTAATCCATTCCTCACAAGTGTGTCATATCCTCTTGTGTATCATAGTGTGTTCTTGTTGCCAAAATTCACTCTTAGACCATCATTTGCCACATAGTTTGTCAAACAGTGCTTATTCTTTGTCATATGTCTGGAACATCCACTGTCAAAGTACCAGACACCTTACAAAACAAAGTTAAAGTATTTTAGGTATCCAAAACTGTTTGGGTCCATAGTGGTCAGTGGTAAGCATGATCATTGGCAAATTTCCATAAGGTCTTCATTGAAAAGTATCATACTTTTCTTCATACATGTATTCCACACTTCCATAAGGTCTAACATTTGGTTGTGTAGGATTCACATATGTTTTCTGGCCTTTGGGTACATAATGCGTTTTGAAGTGATTTCTATTGTTAGAAGCACTAGCATAACCATAGATTTGTTGTCTGTTGAGAGCAGCCTTGTAATATGGAGTCTGTTGAGGTCCTGTTGAGGTCTTGTATAAGTCCTCTGCTGATTCCATTGCTGAGGTTTTACACTAGCATTATGGTTATGTCTATTGTTTCTAGCAGTAGGGACAGGAATATTCAAATCATCATCAGTAGGGAATTGAACAGTCTACCTTTCCCCCTGAGATAAGTATCCCTAGAATGATTAACATTTTTAGGTTTAGGATTCTTATCCTTGGAATATTTCTAATTTTTTCCCTTTTGTGGTCCAGCAGACTTAGTAGCAGGTCTCCTATCAGAAGGTCTAGAAGGTACAGCAGTCCTACTCTTCGATTTATTCCTTTTGTTAGGTGATGTTGACCTTTTTGACTTCTGATTTTGCTTTCTTGAAGTCTTCTTAGTAGGCTTCACTGCCTCAGCAACCTTTTTAGGGGTGGGATCTTGTTCAGGTACAAACTTAGGACCAATTCTGGTACTAGGGTCAGTAACCTTACTGGATCCACTCTTATTAGATTGTTGAGTTCCAAATCCAAGGCCTGGTTCTATCACCATAAGGATTTCCAGATTTAAATGCAGTGGTGGAACTAGATTGTTCAGCAGATTCTGCAGCTACAGAATGTACAGCAGGCTTATGCTGATTTTGCTCAAAATCTTTTTCCTTACCTTTGAGAATTCTTAACTCAGCTTTTAACCTTTCAACTTCTGTTTGAAGAGCTTCTTTTTCAACCTTCACAATCTCATAACCAGATGGTATTTTCCTCAGTTGATTAAGGATGGCATCCAAAGTTTCTTCATTGTCAGAATTTTTAGTATTTAAACCACAAGTTGATTCACAATCACTTTCAGCAGGAGTGTTTATAGATACAGAATTGTATACCTCCTCAGTTTCATCCATATTTTCCATCAAAGCATATTCTTCCATGTCAGCAACAAGTGCAGTATCATCAGATTCATTTCCTTTTTCTGATTCAACTTTATATCCTGTTCAACATCAGCAACCGTTGCTTTCTTGCTAGGTCTTCTTTGTTGTTTCTTGTTCTTCAGTAGGTCTGGACAATCAGGTCTGAAATGTCCAAGTTTCTTGCAGTTAAAGCATAGATAATCAGGTTCCTATTTCTATTTTAAATCAGGGTAGTCAGGTTTGAAGTGTCCTGGTTTCTTGCAATGAAAACATAAATAATCATTGTCTTTCTTGGATTCTTCCTTCTTCTTTTCACTAGATTTCTTGGTGAAATTCCTTGGAAAACCCCTTCCTATTTTCATCATTCTGATTTTCTTGCTTAGTAGAGAAATTTTCTCTTGCATCTCATCCTGTAGATCATCTTGAGCTCCTGATGATTCTTCTTGATGTGTGTCAGCCAATGCAGTAGTCTTTGGTTCTTCCTTTTCAGTCTCATGAGCAAGTTTCTTACTGAATTCATAAGCCTTGAGATCTAAAAATAATTTGAAGGTGTCCTCTTCATGTAGTCTTCTCATTTCTTCTATGGCAGTAACTTTCATTTCCCAAACTTCTTTTGCTGGTAGGGCTTCTAAGATTTTTGTATTGATTTCTTCTTTTGAGTAGTCTACATTCAGTAGGGTGAGTTCATCCATGATAGCATTGAACCTTTAATCCATTTGTTCAATAGTTTCATTTGGTTTCATTTTGAAATCTTGAAACTTCTTTTTGGCTACACTGATCTTGTTTTCATGATAGCATCAGTGTCTTCACAGATCAGTTGTAACATATCCCAAAATTCCTTTGCAGTCTTGCAATCCTTCACTTGCATGTACATATTGCTATCCAAAGTTCTGTATATGATATCAATAGCAATATTGTTGAGGTTTTCTCTTTTTCTATCTTCAGCATTCCACTCTCTTTTTGGCTTTGGAACATACTGAGTTTGACCATCCACATTATAGCTTTTGTGATCTCCAGTGGTCCATCAGTCAGCACATCCATCATCTCATCATGTGTTGCAGCAAGAAAAGCCTGCATACGACGTTTATACTCATCAAAACGATCTGAGGAACACATCAACATAGTTCTAGCATACAGGTTGTTATCCATGATGGAAAGCTTTGAAAATCTGAAACTTCAAAGGGTTTTCAAAGTATTTTCACAAGCACAACAAGTAGGATTACTTCAGAACGGAAGCACTGCTCTGATACCAATTGTTGGTCCCTAGAAAAGGCTTTGGTTAAGTTTAGAGGGAGGTGAATAAACTTAACACTTAAAACTTTTGGAGTTAACAAACTCAAAGCAAGGTCAGTAGCCTGTTGACTGCTCAGTAGTCTGCTGACCACTCAGTAGTCTGCTGACAATTGATATTACTGAATTTGTTGCAGCGGAATATATTCAAGTTAAGCCTTATTACTTGTTGTTTAAATATGATACTAGGTATTAGATACTCAGCAGTGTAAGTGTGTGATTTAGTTGCTAGTTTTAGTAAGTTGAAGTAATCAGTATACAAATTGCAGAAATTAAATGCAGAAAGTAAGTAGGCAAATTTTATAGTGGTTCCAGGTGGTGTAATATTGTCAGTCCACTCATCTCCTGTGATGTTGGTGAAGGATGCAGGTTCTTAGATCTAAACGAGTTAGATCTACGCGCAGCGGATGGATCACGATTTATATATTACAATACATAATTAAAGGATTTAACAACTACAAGGGGGTTAAGATCATGTTACCAATAGTAGGAAGAGAAGCCAAGATCTTCCGATGTGTTCTCCAAACGGCGGTTGGTGGACACCCTTCTTGATACACGAACCTCCTCGATATGCAACACCAAGAAAAACTTAGAGTTTTTCTTCTTTTAAAACCCAAGACAAGAAAACTAAATTTTTTTCTATCATTTTTTATCTGGTAGTCGAAATTAAGCCAATGCAAAAGGCATGGGAGAACTCTCTTTATATAGGAGAGTAAACCTTGTCCTCCAAGGATTAAATAATTAAGAGATAATTATTCCATTAATCCTTTATTCCAAATAAAAGATAAATAAAATGATTATCCCAAACAAATTAGGATAAATCATATTATTATCTAATATTCCATGAATTATCATTTAACAAATAAAAGATAAATCACATGTCAAATAATTATCCAAGAAAACTAATTTCTCTCTAATTAAATAACATCCATATTGGCGCCACATATTAGGGTTACTAAGCCCACATAAAATGTCTTTTATGTGTATTATATTATTTAGCCCAACTAAATAATATCCATGCATATCAATTAATTAGCCCAGCCAATTAATTTTCACTGAGGCCCAAATAACAAGATTATTAGTCCGAATTACAGAAGCCACACCGGGGACCATGGACCTATAACCAGTAGCTCCAATAATTAATTATTCATCGAACAGAATAAGTACATTAATTATTAATTCCGGGATTACGCCACCATAAACCCGAAACTGAACTCTACCGATTATAGATGTATACTTATACTCAACCCATAGAGTGAATAAGCGGCCATTGATATAATCACTACATACGGAATAACCCTCCATAGACTGTCCATTCTGAGTGGGAAGTCTCCGTGAACCCGACTCAGAATATCTTATCCTTATTGACCATTAACCCCCTAGTGATCAATTAGTTCACATATCTGACTAGTAGCTAATTAGTCTAACATGAACTGGGCCCATCGATCATTTTCTTAGGGCTAACAAATAAGGGGATTGTCTCTCTACTTCCCGCATGAAGGAATGGATTCCATGTCTGTGAAAATCAGAACTACTCACTCATCTGGAGATAGTGCCAATGAGAAGTGGCTTGGAACACATATTTAAGTGAACCGTAACTAACACATCAAACACTACCCCGGGACAAGCAACACCCTGTGATCACCTCAGGATTAAGGTTGATCCATATATGATCATCTAATGATTTAATAATATTCCTCGATTACGGAATTATACCGAGAAATACAGATTAAATCGGTCCAGTCCTATATGAATGCCATCATATATAAATGCCCCACGTAGGTACCCTCTACCGACAGTCCGGATAAGACTATCACACACTAAGGTGTTCTGGGCGCATTATTGGTGTTTAAATCAAGAGACCCTAAACTCTGATTAATTTCACCACGGACTAACAGTTTAAGTATATCACCACTAACTCAATCCTCACGTGTAATCCATACACTGAGTTAAGTGGTTACATACAGATATACTTAGGGTTTGCAGCAGTGTATTACTTTACAGGCACAAAGCAAGTAATAAGGTGAGATAAATTATGTCATTCATTATTAAAAATAATTACACAAATTGTCTTTCGGGCACTACACCTAACAATCTCCCACTTGCACGAAATGACAAGCAACGATTGTTTTTAGAGCACACCCTTTCTCATCTTATTCACAACACTCTCCCACTTGCTCTAAAAGCAGATGAGTCATATCTATCAATGCCGTACCCTTCAAGCACTCGACTGATCAGTTAGGCTGTCGGCTCGAGACGATCTTTAGGATCGAAACGTCGCTGGTCCATCTAATCAGGCGGGTACTCTCTCTCAATATGCTTTTGACTTCTAGTGACTGAGAAGATCCTTCTAAGCTATCCCTTCACTGTTTTCACAATGAAGCGATATTGGCTTATCAGACCTGGAATTACTCCAAGACCATAAAAGGAAATTCTAAGCACTATGAGTAAACACTGAGCCCGAGATCAACTTAATGATCATCCTTAATCTGACTACAAGTCAGAATCAGTGTAGTCAACCATATTCAAGTTTGCACCTGAATATACAAGAATATGGCTCCTCGTTCTCTAAAGATACTTGAGGACATACTAAACCACTACTTATTGCTCGAATCCAAGATTCGATTACTATTGACTTGTGATAACCTGACTTGCCATTATCCAAGAGAGACTCTATCCCATTTTCTCTTTATCCGAAGATTTAGAGAATCATTCTTGAGAGGTAGGGTAGGACTACTCTCGATGAATGTTGCATGCGTATATGCATAATCATCTTATTCAATAAGATAGGTAGGATAGCCAATGACTCATTCTCGTGAATTTGACCGAATCAGATTCTTAGAATATAGTCCAATTCTCTCATCCAGAGAATCTTGGCCTGTCAGTTTCCGACTTCAGATAGCACATACATGTTGTTTCCAACCGTTTCAATGTTATCATTCATGAACACTAATACTACTACTTTACCAATATTGATATCCAGTCTACAAAAGACTTATTAATATTTTGGTCAAGTCCATATATTTTAAAACATGTGACTTTTAAATGACCGAGAGGTTCTCTTAAATCCACAAAGGATATAAGCCCCGGCAGTCATCCTGCCATTTGTTCTAACCAAGACCCTTCTGTTCCGAATGAATCCAGACTCCGTTTTTTTCGGCAAGAAATTCTCAGGGAATCACCCATATTTTCTGCTTTCTAACGAAATCTTGCAAGACTGAGTGGTGAGAGAGTTCAAGGTCTGGTTAACTCTCTACTTGTCAGGGAATCACCCCTAGACTACTCAGCTTTGCGCTGAAAGTTTAAACTTTCCTATTCATTCGACTCTTTTCCGTGTAGATCCAATTGCTCCCACTAGGCCTGAGACACTCGGTGGTTCTACAAGAGGTCGAACGTAACCGGAGTATCAAAACTCCATTCAGGTTAAGGCTTTCAAACCAACCTCTATGATCAGAATCCTATACAGCCCACTAAGAGCCATAGGTTATCAATCACCCCAGTAGACTATAAAGTCCACAAAACCACAAAACCACAATGGGTCAACGGTTAAACCATACTCCCACTGTGTTTTGGGTGCATTGATATTCTGATCTAGTAGTATTTATCAGTGTAATCACCAACAACTGATGTTCAACGTGGTCTGATTAAATCGGATAGTAACTACCTTTGGGTAACCGTACTCCAAGGTTTAAGGCTGCTACTTATGGATTCTATCAGAATCTTTGTGACAGTTCAACCGTCACTTTCTGATCTCAAGAATCTTATAACCAACCTTCACTCGTCACATTAAGATATTTCACGAACAAATACAATCCGAACGTATGCGCAAAATCTCCAAATCCTACCTTCAAGCATTAAATGCTAAATGCCTACATTTGGGGAAGTGGTGTGAACCGAATTCACTCCTTATCCATAAATTCACTAGCATCTTCTAGGTAGACTTCTCGGTTTACATACTATTGTTAACTGTTATTTTGCAACCAATTATCTTAATCGAGTTTAGCAAAGTTGTATTGTAGCACATCGTAACTATATAGGGCAAGTCTATGGTTTCTTCCTCGGTGAGAATCATTCCACTAGAGGAGGTGCCGAGCATCGTCCCAAGACTATGCGATAGCCTATTTCGAGCATGGAATACTCTATTCTCTCGTTAAAATCGAGACTCCTCCTCGTATTCTTTCGATAAACTAAATCGTGTTTCGAGTAGTTATCAGACAAAATGTCACCACACAAAAGCTCCCATTAGCTTGTATTTTTCACTAGACCCCGAAGGTCATTGTGAACAAGCTACGTTACTTCTTCAGATCTATTACCCTTTCCTAATAGAAAGGAAGCTTAGTCATCGTTCCTTTGAGACAGTGTTCCGAGACTGGGAGATAGGAATCACCCTTAGCCAGTCGTTAGGTCTTATCTCTAGGATATATGCACTAATTAATAGATTATGAAGAATCGTTTATCTTAATACGGAAACCATTTGCCTATAATAGTTTTAGATGTGGTACACATACCTATTCAGCTTTTCTTAGTGGTTCTGACTTTATCAAACAAAAGTCTGAGTCTCGGATTCGTACTACAAATGTCAAATTCACTTTCTTTGAGGCAACAATATATCGAGTTGAAAGTGAATCCATTTGTTCCAACGAATCTGAAAACAGAAAAATAAATTTTTCCGTGATATTCAAGGATCGAATCAAAAATTCATTTCCTCATACCACTCCCACTATTCTAGCTGAAATTACTGCCCGTTGTTACTCTATTAATAGTTAATGCAAATCTTCCTTGTTCTTCCAAAGAACTAAGCTACCGAGTCAAGTTACTCGGTTAAGAAAGTCGCTAAGGATTCATTGGTTAGTGATCCGAAATCACTTTCCTTATCCTATAATTTCTTTATTTAATGTTTCGGTTTAGCCTCAAAACTTTAGTTAAGATGATTAACACTTATAGACATTCTTTCCCATTCTTAACTTTCCTTAAAAGGAAATAGTCTTGAACTAGCAGTTCGTTTGAGTAGACACTACTCGCGAGCTGTGGGATGTCTAATGAAAGCGTTACCTAGTGGGACTAATTTTCTAATAAATTAGAAAAACATAAGATAAAAGCTCCCACTAGTTTATCGGTTCCAAATACCGTCCAACTAGCGACACTTTAATTTATGATTCTCCAATTTTTCTATTTGAAAATTTCTCGTGTAGACACTACACAATTAAAATTCACTAGAAGAATTTTATCGTCCCAATCATCTTTCAAACTAACTACGGCTGTCTCTCGTACTGCACGAGCGACAGCAGTGACATACTTATTTACGTCACTTAAGTCTTGAAGGCTCAAGAGAAATATCTCTTCCGAAAAATTAATCGCATGTAAGATCAATAAGTACAACGTTCTAGTTACTAACCACTTTTTAACGAAGTCATTACTAGTCAATTTTACACTAGCAGTCTAGCACCCTAGAGAGAGATGTATTACAGTTGTAAATAAAATTGACAGAATAAATCCAAATCATACACTACTAATAAATTTTAGGAACTATAAACTAAGTACTTATAGTCTATCCCACCGTTCCAAGGATTTAATCTAATACCTCAGTGCCGCCTTAGGGTAGGTCAAAGAGGTTTCGATTAATATTGAAAATCAAATTGAGAATCAATCATCTCATTTGTGATCGTCAATCACCTTTCCTTTTTCAGCCAAGGTACTACCAAAAATACCCTTTATGAGTGTGACCTAATGTCTCAGATTTTTAGGTAGACCCCGAGTGTGCCGTCTTAGGGTCGGTCAGTGACCCGACGAGTACCCAAAATCCTATCCTTTCGGAGACCAAGCCTTGAATTTTGATAGCGGTGAAGGCCTTCCTTAGGGAGGCCGATCCCAGGCCGGCACGAGGCGTCACCATTCTCTCACGTTGCTTGTGTCAACAGTAGAGGCCGTGGGGTCGGCTGTCGCCTCTCCCTCTCCCACTCAATATTTTGAAAAGTGGTGGGTTTACTGATCACATTTTTGGACTTGATGTTACATTATGGAACAATAAATCATAGGCCCGAATGTTGTCGGTTACGTGGGCTAGCCCACCCGACCTATTCGTTGGAACATATGTGGCCGTCGGACGGGTCAAGACTAGGGGAGCTCCGTTGAGCCGTAGTGGCTCTTCGGATGGCTCAGCCTTGCCATACCCCCGTGCAAACACCACACGTGGAGGGTGAAGTCGATCGAGCCGTAGCTACTGTTGACCACCCAACCGTGGTTAAACCACTTTCGAACCATGTTCGCCCGTGATAATCCAATCCTTAAACATCAAACTTTCACGTAGACACTACGGAACAAAAACGTAATCTCGTCTAGGTAAGGTGGAATTCACCGAGAATCCAACACCTTAACCACGAGGTTTCGGGATTTTACTCCCTATGCTTTCGCAGAGTGGGATTCACCGAGAATCCATCACCCAACCTCGACGATTGAAAAAACCCGTATTCCTCGGTTTTTACCCTAATTAGTTTCTAATTAATATCAAAAAATTAATTAAAACTAATTGCGTGTTTTATACATGCTTAACTAATTCCTCGAATTAATTTCTACATGTATGCATATGGAGTGGAATTCATGATATGATGCATGTCATGGCAATTTTCCGGTTCTACACATACAATATAAACATGTATTCTAGTGCGGAAAATAAACACCGAGATGGACTGGTGGCACCCCCGTATCTAATCTATTTGAAAATAAATAACCAAAACCCTAATTAGGGTTTACTATTTTCTAACAAAATCTGCAGCTGTTCAAACTCTTCGATGATCAGGAAACCAAACGAACTCGGATCGCAACGAAACTTTCCAGATCTGTTCTTCACTCCTCGGGCTTGAATATGGACGGTTGGATCGGAGTTTTGACTTGTCAATTTTCTCCAGTGAGCCGCCCAACTTGCTGCTGAATCTGTCTCTTGCAGCAGCACATCAGTGACTTCCCGAGGCCGATCGTGAATCGAGATGAAACCCGATCAACCTGAAATTTTTATGACTCTTCAATGAGTCTACGTTTATCAATCTGACCAGTCGGATTTACGTTTCAACGGTCCAAACTCTTCCAGAAATTCGAATAAGTCACAGCTAGGGTTTCTGTGAATCCTGCGTTTTTCTGTTACAGCAGCCACTTCATTGCAACGAACGGATATTGAGACAGACTCCGATCGACTCCAAATTTGGATGGATTGTTCTTCAACTTTTAATCTTGATTCTGAAAGGAGGGATCGTCATTTCAACGGCTCGATCAACGGGAAAAAGGAAAAAACTAAACAGATACTAAACAGATCTACTTTCAGGAAATTAAAATTGCAACAACAAATAAATTACATAATTTCCTATACTCATATGAACGAATTTTCTTCGTTTATATGAGTTTACAATAGATCTAACGGGTAAACAGTGCCAACCCACAATCCATCTCTTCAACCATAGCAATTAATCATTATCAATGCATAAAACAATAAATAAAATTTACCTACATGCAATTCCACTCCTTTAAATCGTTTAATTATGATTATGACTATATAAATCGTGGAACCTGGCTCTGCTACTACATGAAATATGCAGGTTCTTAGATCTAAACGAGTTAGATCTACGCGCAGCGGATGGATCACGATTTATATATTACAATACATAATTAAAGGATTTAACAACTACAAGGGGGTTAAGATCATTATACCAATAGTAGGAAGAGAAGCCAAGATCTTCCGATGTGTTCTCCAAACGACGGTTGGCGGACACCCTTCTTGATACACGAACCTCCTCGATATGCAACACGAAGAAAAACTTAGAGTTTTTCTTCTTTTAAAACCCAAGACAAGAAAACTAATTTTTTTCTCTCCTTTTTATGTGGTAGTCGAAATTAAGCCAATGCAAAAGGCTTGAGAGAACTCTCTTTATATAGGAGAGTAAACCTTGTCCTCCAAGGATTAAATAATTAAGAGATAATTATTCCATTAATCCTTTATTCCAAATAAAAGATAAATAAAATGATTATCCCAAACAAATTAGGATAAATCATATTATTATCTAATATTCCATGAATTATCATTTAACAAATAAAAGATAAATCACATGTCAAATAATTATCCAAGAAAACTAATTTCTCTCTAATTAAATAACATCCATATTGGCGCCACATATTAGGGTTACTAAGCCCACATAAAATGTCTTTTATGTGTATTATATTATTTAGCCCAACTAAATAATATCCATGCATATCAATTAATTAGCCCAGCCAATTAATTTTCACTGAGGCCCAAATAACAAGATTATTAGTCCGAATTACAGAAGCCACACCGGGGACCATGGACCTATAACCCGTAGCTCCAATAATTAATTATTCATTGAACAAAATAAGTACATTAATTATTAATTCCGGGATTACGCCACCATAAACCCGAAACTGAACTCTACCGATTATAGATGTATACTTATACTCAACCCACAGAGTGAATAAGCGTCCATTGATATAATCACTACATACGGATTAACCCTCCATAGACTATCCATTCTGAGTGGGAAGTCTCCGTGAACCCGACTCAGAATATCTTATCATTATTTACCATTAACCCCCTAGTGATCAATTAGTTCACATATCTGACTAGTAGCTAATTAGTCTAACATGAACTGGGCCCATCGATCATTTTCTTAGGGCTAACAAATAAGGGGACTGTCTCTCTACTTCCCGCAGGAAAGAATGGATTCCATGTCTGTGAATATCAGAACTACTCACTCATCTGGAGATAGTGCCAATGAGAAGTAGCTTGGAACTCATATTTAAGTGAACCGTAACTAACACATTAAACACTAACCCGGGACAAGCAACACCCTGTGATCACCTCAGGATTAAGGTTGATCCATATATGATCATCTAATGATTTAATAAGATTCCTCGATTACGGAATTATACCGAGAAATACGATTCAATCGGTCCAAATTCCTATATGAATGCCATCATATATAAATGCCCCACGTAGTACCCTCTACCGACAAAGTCCGGATAAGACTATCACACCCTAAGGTGTTCGGGCGCATTATTGGTGTTTTAATCAAGAGACCCTAAACTCGATTAAGTTCACCACGGACTAACAGCTTTAAGTATATCACCACTAACTCTATCCCGACGTGTAATCCATACACCGAGTTAAGTGGTTACATACGATATACTTAGGGTTTCCAGCAGTGTATTACTTTACAAGCACAAAGCAAGTAATAAGGTGAGATAAATTCTGTCATTCATTATTAAAAACAATTACACAAATTGTCTTTCGGGCACTACACCTAACAGTTGAAGGAAGAGATCTTTGAGGTTACAGTTACAAAAATCCCTAAGCTGTCTGTCCTTCACCAATAACTATGGCTTCACAAACTGAACACTTGAAACATGTAGGATTGCAAATCTAAAGTATTCCACTGGTCCTTGAAGGGTCGGATTGCCTCTTCACCAGCTCCACCACAAACAACAGTTCTTGACACCTAAGTGCTTCTTTGTCTTCAGCAGGTTTCTTGTAAAAGAAAGTTTGAATCAAGTGAATGATTCAACAGTCAGTAGCTTGATCAGGATGAAATGATCAGCAGCTTGATATCTTCAAGTGTGTGAACTTGATGTAACTTGATAGCAGGTTACACTTGAAGAGTTTTCTAGATCGTAGCTTTAAGTTCGTGTAAGTCAACAGGTGATTTCTTGATAAGAATCTTGATAGCTTAGGATAGAATGTTATTTTTCATCACTTGTATCTAAATCAGAGTCTTCTATTTATAGGTGAGAATCCTGTGACTTATGCTTGAAATTCAAACATAGCCGTTTCAGATTTGTCCACATCTTGACTTGCTCTATGTCCCTGTACATAGTACTGACACTGTCAGTTTGCTTTTTGACAGTTTTTCTGTTTGTCCACCCTTTGACTTGTGTCCATTGGATAAAGCTCTGAATGTTTCCAACATTTTTTTGATCTTGACCATTGATTTGTTGACAATATCAAGGCTTGTAATACATCCTTATCCATGTAATCTTCCAATGTAACCTTTGATTAATTCGAGATTTACATTCAGCAGATTCATGTGTATGTAAGTCTGCTGAAATACATGTCAGTTAGCTTGTTCAAGTTTGATGTGTTTATAAAACACTTCAAGCTGACTGTCTTCTATCTAACTTTTTATTGTAAAGTTAGAGTACACTAATTTGAACCTAACTAAGTTCCAAACACCACTTAACTTATGGAACTCGTACCTTGTACACAAGGTATATGTAATCAGTTTAGGTCATCACAGACTTCCCTAAATTCTGATTCCACATCCTTGAATTTAAATACTAAGTTTGATCCCTTAGCCTTCCATAACTAAGTTTGAACCCTCAGCCCTCAATCTTCAGCTGGATCCTAACTAGTCTACTCACCTAGTTACTTTAATGACCTAGACAAGTCTGCTGATAAAGTCAGCTGACCTCCTTACAATTATTATTTGATCAAACCTATACAAAGATCAAACTCTAATAAACCTATACATTTGATCTAGACATCTTCTTGCCTTTGATCTATAATAGCTAGTCTGGCACTCATCATTAAAACTTAAAATAAGTCCAACAGGGGCATTTATATATGATGAGATTCGATAGGACTGGACCGATTTAATCTGTATTTCTCACATAATTCCATGATTGAGGAATCCTATTAAGTCACAAGATGATCATATATGGATTAACCTTAATCCTAAAGTGATTGAATACTCCTACTGGTTTCAGGATAGGGTTTGATGTGTTCGTTAAGGATCGCTAAAAGGCGTGGTCCGAATCACTTTCACGTTGGCACTATTCTGGAATAAGTGAGAAGTGTGTGTCTCACAGATATGAAATCCATTCCTTCCTGCACGAAGTAGAAAGACAATCCCCTTATTTGTTGATCCTAGAAACTGATTGATCCGCGGAGTTCGTACTCGTTATGAACTAATTGATCACTAGTGGGTTAATGGTAAATAAGGATGAGATGTATTGAAGAAGGTTTACGGAAATAATCCCACTTCATTTCAGATAGTCTATGGAGAATTAGTTTATATGTAATGATTATATCAATGGACACTTATCGACTCGACTCGACGTTTTGAGAATAAGTTATATCTATAATCGATAGAGTACAGTTTCGGATTTATGGTGGCGTAATTCCGGAATTAATAAGTTGAGTAGAAATATTATGTTCGATGCATATTTTATTCATTTCATTGTAGCTACTTGTTATAGGTTCATGGTCCCCGGTTTGACTCCTAACACGCGAGTGTTTTCTGGTTTTATGGAACCTCGAAAATAAATTAAATAGTTTGTCTATTTAATGAATATGCGAATATTATTTATTTGGTAAATAATATGTAAAATAGAAAAGACATTTTCTATTAAAATTAATGACATTATTGGCGCCACATTTGTGGATAAATTAGGTGAAGAAATTTTCCTATATTATATCATATGTGTAATTAATTATTTATCTATTTGTTGGATAATTAATGGAAAAAAAAGAGATTGATTTTTTAAAAATTATCTCTTATCTTATGGCAAATATCTTTTCCTTGTGTGAATAGGTAATTATGGTGTGAAAAGGATAACTCTCTTGACTAGTTATTTTCCTATATAAAGAGAGTTCCTCCTAGCACAAAGACACACTACAATTTGTGCCACATTACAATAAAAGAAGAGAAAAATTAGTTTCTTGTTCTAGTCATTAAGAGAAGAAAAACTTAGGGTTTTCTAGTGCATATTCAAGGAGGTTCTACGGTGAGGATCGACGTCCACCAGTCGTTGCTAGGAGATACAATCCGGAAGACTACGATGTCTCCCTTTGGTCGACTATTTCTTCCTTTCCATTGAGGTAAATATTTAACCTTCTCATAGTTAGATTAATTTTTTATGCTAATCGAATCATGGTAAAATCGCATGCGAATTTATTCGTAGCTATCGATCAGTGCTGTGAATCGATCCGATGATCCAATTTTGGATCGGATCCGGATTTTGGTTTCTGTATATCCAGCAATGACAACATTACATGGAGGGGGTGGACCCCATTCGACACACCCAACTAAATTCAAACCTTTCTTTTGCAGCAAATGCACGGGAACATTTCCCTTTCTCCTAACCGATATATGGGAAAAGAAAGGGAAAAAATACGACTATCATTGACTATACTCCAAACCACTGATACATCTTCTGATGGGGAAGTGAGGCGTTGATAGGCTAGAAGAGAGTCACTCACAAGTATCACCTTCATGAACCCTCATGTTATTGCAAACAATATCGCATGATAGATTGCCAGAATCTCCCCAACAAGCGTATCATAATTTCCTTCTAGCCTTCTAGAGAAACTCCTCGTAATATTTCCTCTAGAGTCACGAAGAATTCCTCCAATCGTAACTATGTCTGTACCAAAAGCAGCATCCATGTTGAACTTGACTACGTCTAAAGGCGGGGCACCCCAGCTACGCGCACCAGTGTTAGTACATATCATTACTTGAGCCCTTTCGACCGCATCAATGTAGTCATTTGCCTCGGCTTCGGAATGAGTTATTATCGTCGTCGCATGTACTGCTTGACCCTCGCAAAACCACTTACACCTGGATTTCCATATGTTCCACATAAGGCACACAAATTCAGCAACTTTTGATTCATTCTCCTTTGCTATTAAGGTCTCTAAAAAATCGCTTCAAGAAGTGTGTACCGCAATTGGAACCAACATCCATGATTACGGTACGCTTGTCAAATCGCATTAGTGGTTGTCACACTCAAAAAGGCAACACCATATGGATTCTTCACTTGCACAAATTTTACAAATACGGTCTCAATGCTTCTAGATTGTAGACCCAATGCCGTGGACAAGCAATTATGTAAGATTATATTTTTAATTTATATATATATATATATATATATATATATATATATATATATATATATATATATATATATGTATATCTTATTATATATTTTCAAGGAAAAACCGCCAATTAGACCCATTTTTTCCAATTGACCAGCTCTAAACCCGCCCCCAACCACGCTTCTAAAACACGCTTTTTTTTGTTGTTGAAAGGCACGACTTTTTCCCATCATCCTGCAACTTCCCAAGTCTTCCCCACATCCTACTCCCTTCAACTTCCTTTGTCCACCTATTTCCATTCCCTTTCACGTTCTCCCCTCCCCAAATTCAGTTGCCCACACTCTCCAGCATTTGATAAACGATGAAACAAATGCACAATTGATCGAGTATTCAACTTTTTTTGCTCATCTTTATCTCCAACGACTGAGAAATAATGGTTTGAAACCCTAAATTCTCCATTGCAAAATTTCAAATTGTCTTTGTGCAATTCTTCTTTAACTTTTTATGAAAATGATTCTTTAACGTTTTTATTCCGTTATCCGTAACTCCGCTGTCTACATTTCCTTTTAGAAATAAAGAAGAGCCACCGGAACAAATAGCTACGATTTACAATTTCCCGCTGTGATCGTTTTGACATATTTAATTTACAATTTCATGCTGTGATCATTTTGACATAATTTCTGAGGAGGTATGATTCTCTTTATTTTCTACTTATGATTGACAGATATAATCAGTTTTAGGTTTATTATCGTTCAGATTGGGCAGAAATTTCATTATGTGTTGATTTTTGCAATTCTTTTTCTTACCGACTTTATTGGATAGATGTATTGGATACACGTTGGGGATTTGGGGACGTTGCCTAAATGGTTAACATGGGGATGGTTGCTATAAGGTATTTTCTATACTTGCTGCTATTTTTTTATTCTATTATTTAAACTATTTCACAATATTAAGTACTTTATTATTTGATAAATTCTTTGAGCGAAACAGATAATGTTTTTCAAGCATTAGCATAGAGTAAACGAACTGATGTTGTGTGAATGCTATAGCTGATAAAGTTTTGGAGATTGAAACATGGCTGCGAGAGACTTTTTTGACCCAGTCTTTCGATGAACCCCTGCCTCCCCTTCCAAACAATTGAGGTATGAAGCAAACTTTTTTTTTCCTTATACTTTACGGTTATTGAAATTTAGGCATAGTTTGTTCATTTAATCACTATTCTTTTATTTTATTTTACGGTTGTGGAAATTTACCCATAGTTTGTTTATTTAACCTTTCTTTTTAAATCTATGGATTCGTAAATTGCAGCGTACTTCAGCATATTTTATTACCTATAGTCTATGTTAGAGGATCGTTGAATTTTGTGTGGCGGATTTTTTTATACAAGGCCTTTTTATTTTGCCGCATATTTGTTTAAAGATGATTAGGTTGATTATTTGTGAGCAAAAAGGTTTCTTTTGTTGCCAATGAGCGAGTGGATTCAATTCCTGTTCTTCAACACATGTTATAGCAATGGCCTGGAAATTTTGTGAATGACAACTTTCAGTTCAGTTTAAGCTTAGTAATTTTTTTTTGTATCGTATTTATTTTTTATGTTACAGTTTTCGGAACAAAAATTCAAAGAAAAATGTGTTTAGAAAAATCCGTTCTCAAAACAACTTGATCAATGATTGATTTTGCAGTCGGAGGAGGGTTATCTATCTAAACTATAATTCTAGCGACTCTATGGATGAAGACGGTGTGAATTTCAAGCCGGCTGTGGATGCTGCATTGGCAACAATTCTCTTTTAGGCGAAACTACAATTAAGGGACGAAAATGTTTTAAAAAATTAGGGATTCTGCAATCCGAGTTTGTTCTTCTTTTCAGACCATCTTCATTTGGCATCATGGGTATAATCCTCTCTCGAGTTCACCTTAGTTTACATTATTTATGGCTTATGTGTGTGTGTGTGTGTGCATATTCTGACTGATTTTGAGGGTTACGGTGACAGAGATCATTGAAATCGCTAAACATGCTATCTAACTCGCAATCTTTATCGGGTAAAACAGACGTCTAAAGTATTGTTTTACCATTTTCACTTTGATGATCATTTAATTAATTAATTTGAAAATGAGAGTTGGTGATTGTGATGGAGTTTTTTGTGGAAGGTGTAAGGATTTTGTATTCTGACGGAGTTGAACCGTATGAGGTTTCCGGTTCGGCTTTAAGATAGGAGGTTTCCAGTGTCGGCTATAAGGCCGTTGCCCAGTTCCGCAATGGGTCTCAATTTTCAAATGTCTGTCGTTGTCTTTCTTCTTGCAAATATTCATTGAGTATTATTCCCTTTATATATTATTTTTCATATTTAAATGTTTATTCCTGAAAAAGAATTGCATGTGAAATGTTTATTCGTGACACGACTTTCTATTTTTCTCTATTTTAGGTTCTTCATACTAAAAATGTCATATCTTCAAAGTATGACTTGGGCTCCTGGAAAAAAGTTAAGTAGGTGAAACTTTATGTATTTACAACTTCAGTTATCATGGTTATTCAGATTCTGGCATTTAGTTTGATGGTAGCACTATCATATGAGATACCAAATAAGTTTTTTGACCGATGGATTTCTTCAAATAGATTTGTGAAAAAAATGGCATATATGCTTACTACACTATATATCCAAAAAAAAATTGTAGTCGCAAAGCTACTTTTACTTTGATTGCCCATTTTGAATTGTACTTTACCCATTTAAAGGGATGTGGTTTTCTAATTTTCATTTGCGGTACTTCTTTCATGGTGATATGATAATAACACTACCTTATTTTTTTTCTAGTGGTCATGGTGTGGTATAAATTTTAAGGTGTATTATTGATAAAAGGAACGATTTCTTGAAGTTATGTTTTAGCATTCTATCGATCTCTATTATCGGGAAAGGAGGGTAGGCTGAATTTGTATGTGATATGAATTTGGGTATTTCTCTAGCTTATCTATAGAGTATCTCCACATAGAGAAAATATAAATTCATTCGTTTTTTCTATTTGACGTTGTCGGTCTTTGTGATGAGTATGTATATCTACTCTTGGCTTTCTGTTTTTCCTGGTGTAACATTTAGTGTATTGTTTCAAATTTTCCCATTATGTTATATATTCAAACTTCCCTCATTCAAATTTTCCAAATCTTACCTCCTCATTCGGTTCTCTCTAATCCGGATTTTGTTTGCCTTGAAAAAAAATTCAATGCACAGTCCAAGTTTTGTTTTGTATCCATTATTGTATCCATATGGGGTATGTTGTAACGCCCCGTTCCCGGACACCGAGTCCTTATCCGGAAATCGAAACGTTCGGCACGCATAACATTAAATAAATAATATTACACGCAAGCCTCTACTACGTCGTATCAAATAAAAGCAAACGGAAGCAAAGACTCGGGTAAATTTTTTTCCAAACATTAAAGAATAGAAACCACTAAAGATAGAATAAATGCAATACTTATTACATTCAAAGAACCCAACGAAATCCAATGATACTAAGATAACTATTACATCCAACTAATCCAAGTCTATGAAATAGCATAAATGAAAGAACCAAAATAAATAAGAGTCTCCAACTCCGGCGTCTTCAAACGTCGTCATCAAAGTCCTCCTCGAAACCTTCACCAACCCGTTCGTCTCTCTCTCCCCCAAACACATAAATAAACATGCATTTGAGGTAAGTACAATGTACATAGTAAGAAGTAGAAGATACAATTTAATTAAGGTTATTATTAAAAGCTTATCTTGGCGAGAACGACTCAATCTAGGGTTCACTTCATGCCCATCGACACGTCGTGACTATACGTTTCTACTTAGCTTATCTTTGTTACATCACTACCCAAGAACATCGCGCATGGCGTTCATCACCGAAGATATACTTGCTAACTAACGGTGATTAGCACCGATTAGCTCCGGGGTCTCCCCGGTATGCGTATACGTCCGATGGATTTCCTCCACTACCCTTCGCCCGTTTAAGGCCAGCAGTGTTGTCCACCTTTTATGGACGTATCACATCGCCGATATGAAATAGTGTCTAACCGAGAATAGATGATGTTTTATCTTTTACTACACATATGTATGTATTGATGTGAATTAACTAGCCATCCCTAGTGTTTTCAAGTAAGCTCCCTCACATCTCCTACTCTCGTACTTAGACCACTAGACGCGGACAAGTCCTAGCAAATACACCGACATTGATGAACTCTAGTTCACCAAAGCACAAGCCCTTTCATGCCCTTCCGACGGATCCGAACTTCAACTCCCTTTAAGAGTACATTCGGTGTTTTAACTGAACGCATCAGAAGTACAATCGAAGCTTGTTTATGTTTAATTAATCTTAATATATCGTGATTAAGAGTTTAAAACAATAAAGGACATGATGATCGAGCTTGAAACAATTAAAGTAATAGAAATAAGGTAACAAATCCAAACGCTCGTTTAAGCCTTATGGACGCCCGTCCACTAATACCGGACGCTCGTCCACTTAAAATCGCTACAACCTGTATGTAAAATCACCCCTCAAACGCCCGTCCGCTTAAAGCAAACGCCCGTTTGAAACTGGACGCCCGTCCACTAATCCCGGACGCCCGTCCTCCTAAGAACGCTACAATCCCGAATCAAAATCTACCGTCGACGCCCGTCCAGCCTAGTCGACGCCCGTCCGAACTACCAAAATCACGTACGCCCGTCCGACTAGTTCGGACGCCCGTCTGCCTGGGGTTTACCCAAAACCCTAAAATCTTCAAATACGATTTTCAATCCGTTTCTAACCTAAATAAAAGCAATTTCAACACATAAAATCACAGGGAAACATATCTAACCATACCATGGCATTAACCAACTAAAAAGCCATAACCTTCTTACATCTAAACACTTAAAACCTTAATCTAAACCTCAATTAGATTGTAGGAAGAGCTTCTTACTTGTCTTGCAGCCAAAAACCAGTCCGATCGCCTTGAAATCGCAGCCTTTCCAACAAAGTCGCTATCCAAACGATGCTCTTCTCACGACGATTCCGGCGTTCGAAACCGATCCGAAAACGATTGAGATTTGCTTTAGATTTTGGTGAAACTCGTTCCAACCCTTTTTTTTTTCTCCCAAGTCGACGGCAAGAAGAAAAGGGCGGTCGCTCTCTCTTTTTTTGACTAATGATTTAGGTTGGGGATTAATGTGTATAATAGATCCCTTATATAGTTAATCCCAATTAAATCATTTTTCCATAAAAAATAAAAAAAAAGAAAATCTCTTTTATTATATACATAATTATCTTGAAAATTACATATATAAATATCCAATTATTTAAACTCCAAATAAAAGGAACCGAACCCAATATTTCGTTTTCGCAAAATGACACGTCTGCCCTTTCCCGAAAATCGGAATATTACATTCTCCCCCCCCTTAAAGGAGTTTCGTCCTCGAAACTTAGAACATACCTGGTAAGTCCATTAAATCTGGGAACTCGCCGATCATCTCATCCTCGACTTCCCACGTAGCTTCTTCCGGTGAATGATTGCTCCATTGCACCAAAATCAAGGGAATCATTCTTCTCTTAACCATCTTTTCCTTCCCGTCCAAAATTCGATCGGTTTCTCATCATACGAAAGGTTATCTTGAAGGATCTCCGGATCAACCGTAGTCTCAACATCCGTCTTGGTCAAACACCTTTTCAACATCGATACGTGGAACACGTTGTGGACTCTTAACATGGATTTCGGTAGCTCAAGCTTATAAGCCAACGGTCCAATCCTTTCCGTAATCTCAAAAGGTCCAACATACCTCGGACTCAACTTTCCTTTTTGTCCAAAACGTCTCACTCCCTTCATTGGTGAAGCTCGTAGATACACTCTTTCACCAACTTCAAACTCTAAGGGCCTTCTTCTAACATCCGCCCAACTCTTCGTCTATCTTGAGTCGCCTTCGATTCTTCTTAACCAACCGAACTCTTTCCTTAGCCTCGCTCAACCAATTCCGGTCCGGTGATTTGTCTTTCTCCGACTTCATCCCAAAACAAAGCGGCGTTCTACACCTTCTTCCATACAACGCTTCAAATGGCGGCATGCCTATACTTGCATGATAACCGTTGTTGTAGGCAAACTCCGCTACCGGTAGGTAATCATCCCATGATCCGCCTACTTCCAAAACACATGCTCTCAACATATCTTCAAGTGTTTGGATGGTTCTCTCGCATTGTCCGTCCGTCCGAGGATGAAAGGCCGTACTCAAATCTAACTTGGTTCCGAAAGTCGTTTGTAAACCTTTCCAAAATCGACTGACGAACCTCGAATCACGATCCGAGACTATCGATATAGGAACTCCATGTAACTTCACTATGTTATCCAAGTATAGTGTCGTCATCTTCTTCAAGGGCATATCAACCTTATACGGTAAGAAATGAGCGGATTTGGTCAATCTATCTACAATCACCCAAATTGCATCATGACCGCCTCTTGTCTTAGGTAAGCCGGTAATGAAATCCATCGTAATCTTATCCCACTTCCATTCAGGGATATCCAATGGCTTAAGCATTCCTCCTGGTCGCCTATGCTCCGCTTTTAACTTCTGGCAGATATCACACTCTGCCACGAACTTGGCTATTTCCAGTTTCATCGAGGGCCACCAAAACTTTTCCTTCAAGTCTCTCGTACATTTTAGTGGATCCCGGATGAACCGAGAATGCAATCCTATGTGCCTCTTCCATAACTCTTTGCCTCAAATCCCCAATATTAGGCACACACAAAGCGATCCCGGTACCAAAGGTTCCCGTTCTTGTCTAGCACGTAACCCACTCGTAGGCTTTTCTCTTGCAACTCGCTTTAAATCAACCAAAACTCGGGTCTTCATCTTGTTTTTTCCGAATATCATCCATCAACTCGACCTTGCTAACAACGGCGCCACAACCCGCCGGTCTTCAATCCGATCAAAACTTCGGATTTGCAGCCCGTCTAGCCTTTCTCGCCACAACTTCAACACTTGAAACCGCGAACACGGGTTTTCTACTCAAAGCATCCGCCACTATGTTGGCTTTACCCGGATGATATTGAATATCTAGGTCGTAATCCTTTACGAACTCTAGCCATCTCCTTTGTCTCATATTCGATTCTCTTGGGTAAAGAAGTACTTCAAGCTCTTGTGATCGGTGAAGATCCTCGCCTTAACTCCGTATAAGTAGTGCCTCCAAGTCTTTAGTGGCAAACACTACCGCCGCCAACTCTAAGTCATGTGTTGGGTAATTCTTCTCATGCACCTTCAACTGTCTAGATGCATAAGCAATTACCTTTCCTCCTTGCATCAACACACAACCCAAACCCTGTCCCGAAGCATCCGTGTAAACGTCATAATTATCAAAGATCTCCGGAACTGCCAAAACTGGGGCTGTGGTCAACTTCTTTTTCAACGTCTGAAAGGCCTCTTCACACTCACTGGTCCACTCAAACTTCACATTCTTCTGAGTGAGCCGGGTAAGTGGTGTAGCTATCCTTGAGAAGTCTTGAACAAACTTCCTATAATAGCCACCGTACCAAGGAAACTTCTAACCTCTCGAAACCGTAGTCGGTCCGGACCACTTCTCAACCGCTTCAACCTTCGAGGGTCAACTTTAATGCCATCTCCGTAAATGACATGACCCAAGAAACTCACTTGATTCAACCAAAAGTCACATTTGGAAAACTTAGCATACAACCGATTCCTCTTCAAAGTCTCCAACACTATCCTTAAGTGTTCTTCATGTTCTTTCTCATCCTTGGAATATACTAGGATATCGTCTATGAAGACTATCACAAACTTATCTAAGTATGGCATGAAAACACGCCGCATTAAGTCCATAAATGCAGATGGAGCATTAGTGAGTCCAAAAGGCATAACTAAGAACTCATAATGTCCATACCTCGTACCGAAAGCCGTCTTCGGTATATCCGCTACCTTGATTTTCAACCGGTGATATCCCGACCTAAGATCAATCTTAGAGAACACGCTCCTTCCTTGCAACCGATTAAACAAGTCATCAATTCTTGGCAAAGGATATTTGTTCTTGATGGTGAGATTATTCAACGCTCTGTAGTCGATGCACATCCTCATGCTACCGTCTTTCTTCTTGACAAACAACACTGGGGCTCCCCAAGGTGAAGTACTAGGTTGAATTATATTCCTCTCGAGCATGTCCTTAAGCTGAGCTTTCAACTCTTTCAACTCAGCCGGCGCCATTCTGTAAGGTGCCTTGGCAACTGGTGTCGCTCCCGGTATCAACTTGATCTCGAATTCGATCTCTCTATCCGGCATGTTCCCCGGTAACTCTTCCGGAAACACTTCAGGATACTCCTTGACCACAGGGGTCTCCCTTAACTCGGGCTTTACTTGTTCCACATCCACTGCGTACAACAAGTAGCCTTCACAGCCTTTCTGACAAGCCCTTATAGCCTTAACCGCTGATATTATCGGATGTCGCTTCTTGCTAGGCTTGTACACATTGCCTTGATAAGTCTTATCGATTTCCTGTGTACCTTAAAGATCACTTTCTTTCCTCGGAAATCTAGATGGACGAAGTTCTCGGATAGCCAATCTATTCCAAGAATCACATCGAAATCCGAAAAGTCTAAAACCGTGAAGTCGCTTTTGCATCGATAAGATCCAACTTGGACTTCCACTTGTGGTATCATCTTAGTTACTTTCGTTACCTTCCCTAACGGTGTGGTTATCTCCAACGTATTCCTTAAAGGTTCCAAAGGTAGACTCAATTTCTTAGCTACTTTAGTCGACACGAAAGTATTAGACGCTCCCGTATCGAACAAAGCTCTGACCATAAAATTATTTAACATTATCGTACCTACGATGCACATTTATTCAATTAACTACAGTCACAACATGAATAAACATGCTATAAACATAACTTAAAAGAACAAATTAACAATAAGTACCTGATATAACGTCATCCTCAGGTTCTGCCTCTCTAGCATCAGCTGCAAAAACACGAACTGGGCGACTTGGGCCGCTTCTACCACTTCCTTGCTTCTGGTTACCCGTTGGACCCTTGGTCGGACAGTTCTTGGCAAAGTGTCCCGTTTCTCCACAGAGATAACATCCGTTTGTATGAACTCGGCACTCACCTGAGTGATTCCTGTTGCACTTAGGGCAAAGGGGTGCTCCGGTAGGCGGTTTACTTGCTGCAGGGGCCGTGGTCTTCTTGAAACTCTGATGTGGTGCTCCTCGGTTATTACCCTGGCTCGTTCCAAAGCTCCTCTTATTCCCAACAACCACGGTGGCCTTCTTCCTGAAGGTCTCAACTTCCAAAGCTTTATTCAACAACTCCGCCATATTCTTAGCCGTGAAACCTAGCATGCCGATCGTATATGATATGCTAACCCTTCTTTGTATAGGGCCATTTTCCTCTCTTCTACCTTCATTAGCTCAGATAGAATCTTCCCAACTCGTTAAACTTGTTGGTGTACCGTGAGACCGTCATAGTCAAACCCCGCGTAAGCTTTAAACCGTCTTGCCATATCTCCGCCGCACCGTAGCCGGGAAGTACTCATTGTAGAACATGGTCTTGAAACCTTCCCAATCCGTCACCTTACCACCGCTACTCGTATCGAATCAATCCAAGCTTCACCGCACCCAAAAGAAAACCGACCGCCAACCGTGCCATCTCGGCCTCGTGGACATGTATGTTCCTACATGCCTTCTCAAAACTCCTAATCCATTCTTCACCTTCGAGTGCTCAACATTTCCAAAGAAATCCCGGACTTTGTTCCTTCTCAACTCGGTGTACCGCCCAACCGATGGTGCTTGCTCGAAAACCGGTCTAATCGGTGGGTACCGCGGATAAATTGGAGGGTACGCGTAAGGCACTTGCCGGTGATACCGGGGTTGCCGGAAACCGTAGGGTGGGTAGCCAAAACCTTGCCGAAAGTCGTGGCGGGGTGACGGTGGTGCCGTAGGTCGTGAAGTAGGACCTACCGGAGGTGGATAGGGGACCCGTTGTTGCCGGTGGAACACAATGGGTGAGGTGTGGCTCACCGGTGGAGGGTAAAAGATTTGCGGCCGCGGAGGGTAGCTCACGGGCGGTGGTATCGAACTTACCGGAACTTCACCGACCGCAGAAAATGGAACCGAACTTCCCACATGCCACCGTGGGGGTTGCCGAGGTCGTGGTGGCGAATTCCGCCGAGAAACCGGTGAGGGGGTTGTCGTATGTGGTGGTGGTGACAAACTCGCCGAGGTGGATGACTTGGCCTCACAACACCTCCTCCTACGACCGGTGTTGGACTCTCCCGTCGAACTCCCGACGATTTCGCACCGGCTCCAGCTTCTCGTGAACACCATCCCGATGATCAAAGAAAACCGTAACGTTACTAACAGATCTAGAGAAAACTTATCTTAAAAGAATAGAAGCCTAAAAGACGCTTTTCTCTCGATACCAACCGTAACGCCCGTTCCCGGACACCGAGTCCTTATCCGGAAATCGAAACGTTCGGCACGCATAACATTAAATAAATAATATTACACGCAAGCCTCTACTACGTCGTATCAAATAAAAGCAAACGGAAGCAAAGACTCGGGTAAATTTTTTTCCAAACATTAAAGAATAGAAACCACTAAAGATAGAATAAATGCAATACTTATTACATTCAAAGAACCCAACGAAATCCAATGATACTAAGATAACTATTACATCCAACTAATCCAAGTCTATGAAATAGCATAAATGAAAGAACCAAAATAAATAAGAGTCTCCAACTCCGGCGTCTTCAAACGTCGTCATCAAAGTCCTCCTCGAAACCTTCACCAACCTGTTCGTCTTCTCTCCCCCAAACACATAAATAAACATGCATTTGAGGTAAGTACAATGTACATAGTAAGAAGTAGAAGATACAATTTAATTAAGGTTATTATTAAAAGCTTATCTTGGCGAGAACGACTCAATCTAGTGGTTCACTTCATGCCCATCGACACGTCGTGACTATACGTTTCTACTTAGCTTATCTTTGTTACATCACTACCCAAGAACATCGCGCATGGCGTTCATCACCGAAGATATACTTGCTAACTAACGGTGATTAGCACCGATTAGCTCCGGGGTCTCCCCGGTATGCGTATACGTCCGATGGATTTCCTCCACTACCCTTCTTCGCCCGTTTAAGGCCGCAAAGTGTTGTCCACCTTTTATGGACGTATCACATCGCCGATATGAAATAGTGTCTAACCGAGAATAGATGATGTTTTATCTTTTACTACACATATGTATGTATTGATGTGAATTAACTAGCCATCCCTAGTGTTTTCAAGTAAGCTCCCTCACATCTCCTACTCTCGTACTTAGACCACTAGACGCGGACAAGTCCTAGCAAATACACCGACATTGATGAACTCTAGTTCACCAAAGCACAAGCCCTTTCATGCCCTTCCGACGGATCCGAACTTCAACTCCCTTTAAGAGTACATTCGGTGTTTTAACTGAACGCATCAGAAGTACAATCGAAGCTTGTTTATGTTTAATTAATCTTAATATATCGTGATTAAGAGTTTAAAACAATAAAGGACATGATGATCGAGCTTGAAACAATTAAAGTAATAGAAATAAGGTAACAAATCCAAACGCTCGTTTAAGCCTTATGGACGCCCGTCCACTAATACCGGACGCTCGTCCACTTAAAATCGCTACAACCTGTATGTAAAATCACCCTCAAACGCCCGTCCGCTTAAAGCAAACGCCCGTTTGAAACCGGACGCCCGTCCACTAATCCCGGACGCCCGTCCTCCTAAGAACGCTACAATCCCGAATCAAAATCTACCGTCGACGCCCGTCCGCCTAGTCGGGACGCCCGTCCGAACTACCAAAATCACGCGTACGCCCGTCCGACTAGTTCGTACGCCCGTCCGCCCGGGGTTTACCCAAAACCCTAAAATCTTCAAATACGATTTTCAATCCGTTTCTAACCTAAATAACAAAGCAATTTCAACACATAAAATCACAGGGAAACATATCTAACCATACCATGGCATTAACCAACTAAAAAGCCATAACCTTCTTACATCTAAACACTTAAAACCTTATCTAAACCTCAATTAGATTGTAGGAAGAGCTTCTTACTTGTCTTGCAGCCAAAAACCGTGTCCGATCGCCTTGAAATCGCAGCCTTTCCAACAAAGCTGCTATCCAAACGATGCTCTTCTCACGACGATTCCGGCGTTCGAAACTGATCTGAAAACGATTGAGATTTGCTTTAGATTTTGGTGAAACTGTTCCAACCCTTTTTTTTTTCTCCCAAGTCGACGGCAAGAAGAAAAGGGCGGCTGCTCTCTCTTTTTTTGACTAATGATTTAGGTTAGGGGATTAATGTGTATAATAGATCCCTTATATAGTTAATCACAATTAAATCATTTTTCCATAAAAAATAAATAAAAAAAAAAGAAAATCTCTTTTATTATATACATAATTATCTTGAAAATTACATATATAAATATCCAATTATTTAAACTCCAAATAAAAGGAACCGAACCCAATATTTCGTTTTCGCAAAATGACACGTCTGCCCTTTCCCGAAAATCGGAATATTACATATGTTTTGAACAATTCTACTTCCCTGGTGTATTATGTTGTTCTATCTTTGGCTATCTGAACCTGTTGTTGTCTTGATGTTTTTCTGTGTGTGTGTGTGTGTGTGTGTCTTTTTTGTCTTTTTTTTCTGGGTTGTCTTTTAAATCAACCTTCCAGCGCTATTTGTTGTGGTGTTGAGAGAGCTTACTCATGTGTTATGATACGTCAATTCTTCTTGCTTGAAATGTGGTCTTTAGGTTCTTTTGGTGTAACTGTGGCACACGCAAAAAGGACCAAGAAGATGCTGCAAAGTGCAAGATATTTTGGTGGTTGAAGCAAAGTCTTATCTTAGATTTTTTTTAATTGCTGAAATCCAATATTTCGATGGGTCATCGTCTTTTTTCAAACATTAAAGCCAAATAGTTGTGCTTCAAAGTTGAAGATCAAATATGTACTTCATGTGTTCATGAACACTTGCAAGAAAAGCCTTTAAACCAACACAATCGAGTTGAGGGAGAAGAATCAAAATGTTAAATAATTGGGTATTTGTTCTTATTTTTGCAGGCCCAGGTATGAAGGTAAATTCAAAGGAAAAGCTTTTGATGATGAATGACGATGGTGTATGGGTCAGACTATTGAAATACGGTAATGTGTTCAATGTGTGCTTCCACATTTCGTCAGTTTTTTTAGATCTAACCCTCCCCACACTTTCTGCTTTATATTTCCCACATAATTAACTAAGATTCGATGTCACATTGGTTCTTAACTTTTTTGTTAATCTTGGCCGTGCCCGATGATGAGAGTCAACTTTACTATGCTCCGGTGCATGTTTAACCCCCATTTATGACACTTTTGGCTTGTATTGGGTAGTTTTAGACCATTTATAGGGCAAAACACATTGATCAATCACTTTGAGGTAAACCGTCACATTGATGGAAAACCTCGCATTTTACGATGTTTTTTACCCTTTTCGAGCCCTATTTATCTTGTGGGATTATGCTTGGTATGTTGGTTGCTATGGAAATGTAGGAAATAGGTGACTCGTGAGCCAGGAAGATGAGGCATGAGACTTAGAGTGATGAATCCGAAGCCCGGAAATGGAACGGATCAAAAGTAGTGGGTGTTTACGCCTTACATTCACTTTATCTGCAATTTGAGATATCTTGGTGCCATTTTCTGGACGTTTGGTCTTCTATATAATTGTATGAGATTTCCAACACACTTTGAATCACTCAAATCGGAGCTCTACACGCAAAGATATCGCCAAATTACTGAAGGTCATCAATGCTGACAATGCAATGCGCACGCATTGAATTCTATGCCTACGCATTCCTGGAGCAGAAAGTCGAATATTGCTGAATTTTGAGCAATGCGTACGCATTCGAGTGAATGCGTACGCATTCGGACGTTTTTGGGCACCTATATATACATTTTTACACAGATTTTCAGAAAATTCTTCACCCTCTTAGAACCCTAACTTGTAATATAGCTCGACCCCTTCTCTTTTAGCTCATCTAAACTCCTTCTTAGTTTAATTTCTCTTAGATTAGACTTAATCTAGCTTATATTTTAGCTTCTCTTCCCTTGATTTTGCATTTTGGATCATCTTCTTCTTCCCAAGTGACATGGGTGGTGTTGGAGCATGATGTAATCCGACTTTTGCTACGATTTTGGTAACTAATCTAGTTTCTATCTTGTTTATGGCTTTAATTTCATCTTTGCTTGTTATTTCATGCTTTATGATGAGTAGCTAAACTTTTCGTAGCCAAATTATGTGAAGATTGATGAAATCACCCTCTAATTGATGAAATTCGGAATGTGTAGTGCTTAATTGTTGTTATATTGACGAATTCGTGTCTTAAAACTTGTTATCAATGCTTGAATTGGACTGTACACCTAGTTCATGAACACACACACCACTTTTATAAATGTATGTTGCGAAGGGGTGTGGGAAAAGGGGTTTTAAGATCACTTCTTATAATCAACTGAGTTGTTTAGATTGATTAGGGAGTGAGGTTCAATCGGTTGTGAAATCGGGCAACTCTAGCGCGTTAATCTTGTTTCGGTCAATTAAATTCTTAAAGGCGGATCGTTGAACCGGGCAAAGGGTACTAGGTTGTTGCATGGCGTCTAGTACTATCTTAGGAGTTTGCACCCATGAACGAGTCGATATAAGCATTTGGATAGTTGGTTGGTAGTTTCCATTCCCAAATAATCGATTAGAGGGGCGAAAGTATTCAATTGGATCGTGGTTTGACTATGTCTCTCTCTCTCTTTATCTCTTGTTTAAATAGCGTTGTAGTATAATTACCATGAACAAACTTTGATTGACCTAAACTAAGTTGAGAAACGACTTTGGTACTCGATTGATTCCTCGAGGGATACGACCTTCCTCACCTCTATAGTACTTCCGACCCGGTACTCTGCCGGTTAAGGTTGGTCGTTACTATTTTGGTCATCAAGTTTTCTGGCGCCGTTGCCGGGGAATTAATCGATATCTCTTAGGTCATTGGAAGACTTAGGCTTAGGTTGTTTTTATTTTATTGTTTTCTTGTTGTTTGAGTTTGTGCAGTTTATGATATAAACTCATCATGGAATTTACTAATGAGCAACCTATGTTCCAAGCTCAAGTACCTCAACCAATTTTCAACCAATTCCACAACATTACCCACATGCCAATCTCCCAAGTATCACAAGTCCCAATTCAACAAGCTCCAATTCAAGGCCAAGGCCAATTACTTAAAGATTATTTCATGCCACGTGTAAGATTTATACATAATGCCATTCGCTTACCTCTTATTGATGCAAGTGACTTTAAGATCAAACCACATTTGTGGAATTTGATAAAAGAGCATGCGCTCTTCTATGGAACTGAGACAGAGGATCCATATCAGTTTTTGATGTGGTTCACAAATGTTTGATGGACAATGAAGATAAGTGGGGCAAGTGATGATGCAATCCGATTGAGGATATTCCCTTTTGCATTGAGAGATAGTGCTATTGATTGGTTAGACTATCAAGCTCATGATTCATTGCATACGTGGGAAGACTTGACTTCGGCTTTCTTATCGTACTATTTTCCACTCCATAAAACAATGGAGATCCGGGCTGAGATCTCAAACTTTTCCCAACAGCCGGGTGAACGACTTTATGAAGCATGGGACCGAATGAAGGCTTTGCTGAGAAAATGTCCACATCATGGGTATGAGATATGGTCACAAATGCTAATCTTTTATTACGGATTGAGGGATGATGCAAGAAATGTCTTGGACTTGGCAAGTGAAGGATCTATAATGAGCTTGACAGCCCCGATTGTGTATGCCACTATTGAGAATATTACTGATAACAATAGGCAATGGGATAAGGGCAAGCCTCAAAAGAAGGTAGTTGAGACAATAGAAATAGATCAACAAAACTTGATGATGGCACAAATGGAATCTATGGAGAAGGCAATCATGGATCTTAAATTGGGTCAAAGGCTACAACAACAAGGTTTTTCTCACCATTTGAATCAAGATCATCAACCATTTCCACAAGTTCCTTGTGCACCCCGGGATTGTCTCATCAACCACAACATCAAGAGAGGAATCCCCAATGGAAAGCGATGATAGAAAGCATAGCAATGATTATTGATGCTTTTGTGAAGAATGTGGAGCAATACAAGACCATTACGTATACTCGTTTGGTAAACATGGAAGATTCATTGAAAAGTCTTGAAAACCAAATGGGGCACTTGACCGATTACTTGAATAACTCACCGGTTCAAGGCCTACCAAGAAATACCGTGACAAACACGAATGAGGTAAATGCTATCTTTGCGGTGTATCACGATGGTGAGGATGATGATGTGGTTACGTAAAGACATGAGCCGTTAGAGTTGTAGGGTTGGTAGAGAAGACAAAAGAAGTGTTGGTTTTTAATGAAGCAATTTGAGCAAGACAAGA
Source organism: Gentiana straminea (assembly GCA_036785695.1). Lineage (NCBI taxonomy): Eukaryota > Viridiplantae > Streptophyta > Magnoliopsida > Gentianales > Gentianaceae > Gentiana > Gentiana straminea. The sequence continues at coordinate 40,440 of JAVUPR010000466.1, forward strand.
AACTCGAAGGAAATCTTTTGGGTAAGCATGTGAACAACACTTCGAGGGCAAGGGAAACTCGGTATATCTCAATATAGCATTCATTTAGATTTGAGTTCCTTTCCCTTTCCCCCATCTCATGATAAGAAGGCGAGTGTTGTAAGTAAAAAGAAAAATCGTTTCCTTGACATCTTGCGTAAAGTGACGATAAACATTCCATTAGTTGATGCTTTAATGAACATGCCTTTGTATGCTAAATTTCTTAAAGATGTTTTATCGAAAAAGCCTAAAATGCAAAGTGTGGTTTATTGTAATGAAGAGTGTTCTGCGATTTGTCAAGAGAGAGTTCCGCTTAAACTTGGTGACCCCGGGAGTTTTTCAATCCCATGCATGATAGGTAGCTCTAATAGTCTCACGGCCCTATGTGATTTAGGACCTAGTGTGAATCTTATGTCGTACGCTACCTATAAAGAACTTGGTCTTGATGGTATAAGAACAACTAGAATGGTTCTTTCTATGGCGGATAGGTCCATTAGGTACCCTAGAGGCATCGTTGAGAATGTGCTAGTCCAAGTTGATAAATTTGTTTTCCCGGCTCATTTTGTCATCTTAGACATGGAAAACAACTCTAGGATGCCTATTTTGCTTGGTAGACCATTTTTGGTTACGGGGGGAGCCTTGCTAGATATGCAAACCGGGGAGATCACTTTGAGAGTTCACAATGAGAACGCCACCATCAAGGTTTATGAGCATGTAAGCCATCCTTGTGATGAGTGGGGTCAGAATGAGGGGATTGATAAGATAGAGGTCTTTCAAGTGAGTCAAAGCACTCAAGAGTGGCCAAAGAATGGGAAGAGTGAGTTTGATGCCGAGGGGGGAAGAAAGAATCCTAATGTAAAATTTGGGGAATCAAGTCTCGTCAAGGACTCTAAACTTGACAATCAAATCGTATAACTCCATCAAACTTCTTTCTATCCACCAATTCCACCTTCGTGTCAACGGTATAACTCTAAAGTTGACACCGTATAAGTCATTTTGTCAAGCCAATGACGTAAAACAAAGGCGCTCGGGGGAGGCAACCCACCATTTCTCTATTTTTGCTTTAGTTTTTGGTGCTAGGAGTGGTCTAGGGTGCTACTTTGGTGGATCTTGGTAACGTTTTTGAGTGGTTCTTCTTCGGTCCGTTGTCGGCTAGTATTTTTTTTTCATGGATGTTGTTTTACCTGTTTGATTGTCTTTGCATCGCATGCGCCCCGAGTCGGTTCCCCTTTTGTTTTCATATGATCGTGTATGTGACTTTGCGCTTTTTGATTATATCTCGATATCTGTTTCTTGCTTTTGGCACGGTGGCTGTTCCCCGTGCATGCGTTTTCTTGGTGTTTTTGTCCCATGGCTTTAGGTATTCGAGTGGAGCTTTCGTGGATGAGTCATGTACATGGTTTGCGCCTCTCTACCAGGTTAAGCTAAGCCTTCTTTCCTTTATCATTCATACACTGAGGACAATGTTGCATTTAAAGTGGGGGGTGGTAGGCTTAGCTATTTGATGTGCTTCGTCATTATTTGAGCCAAAGTGTTGTATGCTTAGTGTTTGGTCACTTCTTTAGACAAATTTCAGCACTTTTTAAAATTTTCCAAAGTTTTGATGTTGCATTCGTATGTTGAGCCATCACATTGATAGGATAAATGGTTTAGTAAACATTTAAATGCATGTTACTTGGATTACTACCTTATCTTGGAGACGGGATTTTTATGCACGTATAGCTTCGATTTCATGAACCATGGTAACTAGTGACCGATTATGGTAGGCTTAGGCACAATTCGGCTACCTAGAACTCATATCATCAACTTCGAGACGAAATAGAAATTCCGACCTTGGTAGAGTTTGGGATGACAGTTATGGCATTTCTTTGACCTAACTAGAGCCAAATAGTCATCCCATGACATATTCCACAGTAACCCCTCTAAGCCTTGGTAGGATGGTTAGACCCCCATCCGACACTTAGCCATTCGTATTTAGCCCGTAATTTCCCAACCCCGAGCCTTATTTGTGGTCTACATTCCCTTGAACACCTTACGAGTTAAGCTTAATCTTTTCTTTTGATCACACTTGCTTAGGCAAGTGTGGGGTGGTAGAGTGGTGTGTATGTTGAGAGGAGTTGGTGTTTTTACGAGCTATTTAATTATATTGGAGGGTAGGAGCTAGATTCATTTTATGTGTATGTGATGGCCTTTGACTCAAACCTAATAAAAATCAAGTTCAAAATCAAAAAAAAAAAAAAAAAAAAGAAAAAAGAAAAAAAGTCATGAAAAGTGTAATAAAGGTTTAGTCAAAGAAAGCCAAATGTATGGGACTCATGTATTGATTTAGTATGTGATGTTGGTGGTTGGGATGAGATTTTAGTGAGGAAACATGATTTCTTATACATTTTTGTCTTGTTACACTTGAGACATAGTGCGATATGGCATTTTATTTCTTGGATCATGTTTCTAGTTTCTTTTTGAGCTAGAGAAGGGTACAGCTAGCGACGTTGTATATTGTTACACCTTATGATTGAGCTTGCTCGTGTTTATCTCTTTGTCGTTTATTCCCGTAAATTCCCTTCGGTTAGCCCCGTCCCTAGCCTAACATTTCAACCTTGCAAGTCTTACTCGACCTTGCTTAGCCTCGGTTTGGCCCCAATTAGTGGAGATGCTTATGAAGTATGAGCCTATGATGTAGTCGTATTAACCGAGCGTCCATAATCCAAACCGGTAAAACCGTGGTAAATGTAGGAGAAGCTATTCACACACACACACACATCCCATTCGCTTGATAAGGTATGGTTAAGTTGCATTCATTTACTCTTTTACTTGTCGGTTATCTTTAATATGTGATTGGCTTGACCTACGCGTGTAACGTTGACTCTTTGGATTCTTTTAAAACGCTCATTTTGCTCGAGGGCGAGCAAACGCTAAGTGGGGGGTGGTTGATGAGAGTCAACTTTACTATGCTCCGGTGCATGTTTAACCCCCATTTATGACACTTTTGGCTTGTATTGGGTAATTTTAGACCATTTATAGGGCAAAACACATTGAGCAATCACTTTGAGGTGAACCGTCACATTGATGGAAAACCTCGGCATTTTACGATGTTTTTGACCCTTTTCGAGCCCTATTTATCTTGTGGGATTATGCTTGGTATGTTGGTTGTTATGGAAATGCAGGAAATAGGTGACTCGTGAGCCCGGAAGATGAGGCATGAGACTTAGAGTTATGAAACCGAAGCCCGGAAACGGAACGGATCAAAAGTAGTGGGTGTTTACGCCTTACATTCACTTTATCTGCAATTTTAGATATTGTCGAGCCCTTTTCTGGCCTTGTGGTCTTCATCAATGTTGTATATAATTGAATGTTCTTTCCAACGCACTTTGAATCACTCAAATCGGAGCTCTACACGCAAAGATATCGCCAAATTACTGAAGGTCATCAATGCTGACAGGGCAATGCGTACGCATTGAATTCTATGCCTACGCATTCCTGGAGCAGAAAGTCGAATTTTGCTGAATTTTGAGCAATGCGAATGCATTCGAGTGAATGCACACGCATTCGGACGTTTTTGGGCACCTATATATACATTTTTACACAGATTTTCAGAAAATTCTTCACCCTCTTAGAACCCTAACTTGTAATATAGCTCGACCCCTTCTCTTTTAGCTCATCTAAACTCCTTCTTAGTTTAATTTCTCTTAGATTAGACTTAATCTAGCTTATATTTTAGCTTCTCTTCCCTTGATTTTGCATTTGGATCATCTTCTTCTTCCCAAGTGACATGGGTGGTGTTGGAGCTTGATGTAATCCGACTTTTGCTACGATTTTGGTAACTAATCTAGTTTCTATCTTGTTTATGGCTTTAATTTCATCTTTGCTTGTTATTTCATGCTTTATGATGAGTAGCTAAACTTTTCGTAGCCAAATTATGTGAAGATTGATGAAATCACCCTCTAATTGATGAAATTGGGAATGGGTAGTGCTTAATTGTTGTTATATTGACGAATTCGTGTCTTAAAACTTGTTATCAATGCTTGAATTAGAATGTACACCTAGTTCATGAACACACACACCACTTTTATAAATGTATGTTGCGAAGTGGTGTGGGAAAAGGTGTTTTAAGATCACTTCTTATAATCAACTGAGTTCGTTAGATTGATTAGGGAGTGAGGTTCAATCGGTTGTGAAATCGGGCAACTCTAGCGCGTTAATCTTGTTTCGGTCAATTAAATTCTTAAAGGCGGACTGTTGAATCGGGCAAAGGGTACTAGGTTGTTGCATGGCGTCTAGTACTATCTTAGGAGTTTGCACCCATGAACGAGTCGATATAAGCATTAGGATAGTTGGTTGGTAGTTTCCATTCCCAAATAATCGATTAGAGGGGCGAAATTATTCAATTGGATCGTGGTTTGGCTATGTCTCTCTCTCTTTATCTCTTGTTTAAATAGCGTTGTAGTATAATTACCGTGAACAAACTTTGATTGACCTAAACTAAGTTGAGAAACGGCTTTGGTACTCGATTGATTCCTCGAGGGATACGACCTTGCTCAGCTCTATAGTACTTCCGACCCGGTACTCTGCCGGTTAAGGTTGGTCGTTACTATTTTGGTCATCACCCGACTATGAGGAGGAATTCAGGGAAGATATAAATGGAGGTTAATTTTTTTCTTTCTTTTTCATGGATTGCATTTAATCTCATCTATTGTCGTTAGGGGCTATTAAGCAAGTTGTGGCAACCTATTAACATGCACCGGAAAAGAAACGAAAGGCTTTTAAGCATCCAAAGAATCCTATGATTATGATGTATACCTATGTAAGTAATGTCCTTCTCTCTAACGTATTTTTTTTGGTTGGTATTTTCTGTATTTTTGCTTACCGGTGATGATGGGGTTGTCGTATTTTCTCGATTCTGGGAGATTCGGACTTTTGGCTACATAGATACCTATGTAATTCTTAGTTTTCTTATGTTCTCCCGTTTCCCAAATTTTGTGATTAATGTTGTTTTATTGAATTTGTATATGCCATTATGTAGTGTTCATTATCTTTGGTGCATGGTAGTTTTGTTAAATTTCATGGGACTTGATTTTCTAACCGCAAACATCAACTTGAACTCATTTTACTTTACATTTGACCTCCATTACCCGCTCGCCGACCTCGGTGCGTCGATCACATTATCCATCACCGCATTATGGCAATTAAGAAGCTTAGCTCATTGTGTTTTCATATGACTGTGGAGTAATAATGTAACAAACTGGGTATGTGTATTGGCACTACAAGAAAAATAGTCTATTGTGTCAGACTTTTCGCCGCGCATTGTAAAACTGCCGTTATAATGTCATTTTTGTGGCACCTGATATTGTTCGTCTCAAAAGCCTTAAATAGCTATAAAGAATTATTTATAAAGCTCAGTCCGTGTTGTTTTTTTACCTACACGTGTTTTATTTAGCGGCACGTAATTGCAAACCGTGGCATAAAACTGTTTTTTTTTTTTTTGAATTTAAATTTTTATTAATACCCAATTATATTGTCTCGATATTTACTGCCACAAAAACAAGACTAAAATTAAAAAACCCCTATTTCTTCCGTAAAACCGTCCATCGAGGCATCGATCATAGCTTCTGTACACATCGCCCCTGTTCTCCATCATCTGCTCAAAAATTCTTCTCATCTTCGATTGATCGCCATTTTTCACTGCATATCGATTTCTTTTAACACAAAAGTATGAATCTGTGATGGAATTACTTGTAGTATCTCAGAAGAAACAAAATTACTCGAAAATAAGAGGTACTGTAGCTCGATTTCCTGATGCGATTTGCACAGAATTTGCTTGATCTGGTACGATTCTCATCTTTTGATTATGGTTATTATACTTTTTTTCGTTATTGTATCATTTTTGTAATAATCGTCTGTTTTTTGCAACTATTTCTTGCATCCTCTCGTTTTATCCGATATGAGTCCCAATTGTTGCTCATTCGATCAGAGCTGAAACTTAGGGCATAAATTGACCCAAAAAAAAAACAGCTGGAAGCTTACTTAATGCTAGTGCTCATGAATTTTGAATCTGATAAAACAAATAATCGGTTTTGGAACCTTATTTACGGATTTCCTCTACTGATTTTAGTGAATGGGGTCTTAAAGCATAATTGATTTGGGTATTTGCAGGTTTATAGCTTCTTTGTGCAAGGAACGTCCATTGCATTAGCTTTTCCTCTTTGACTCAGCTATGTTTTCCAGTATTTTTTTACAAGTCAGTTTATTTGCTATAGTTGATAGCATGGTGTTTTTGACAAAAGATGAACAAAGAAAAGAAATTAGCATGGTGCTAGTCCATTTGTTTCACTTCTAATCTTAGTTGCATATTTATTTGATTACTGAGATTAATCATTTTCTAGTGGGTATAATTTGATTTCTTTGCATTTGCTATCAATTGAATATCATGCATCAGTATGGGGTTTTGATAGTTTATGCAAATATTGATAACAAACTCTTATACATAAGAAGTTATATTGTTACTTCACATTAAAAGTTCACTTACATATTTTTCTCCTATTCATGTTTTGTGTAAAATTCATACAATGATTGATTGCTTTTAAGCTGATGCTTAGGTTGTGCAAATAAAAGTGTGATGTTCATGATGGTGGAGGGATGACAACAAGATATCTTAGAGCGGAATTAGAGCGATGAGAGTTAATCGTGGCAAGAGCTATCTTGTCCCTCTAAGAGAAGGAGATAGGGAAGGCTAACTATCCGGTAATGATCTGTCAGATAAGAAGAAAATGTCCCTTGTTTTCTGTTTCTACCGTCTATTAAAAAGAATATACATACTTTTTTCTATAAGAAATACACATTCATGTTCACTTTAGTTTTTGGGAATTTTTTGGAGTGTAAAATGCATGATTTCTTTGCTAGTTTAAAGTGCTAACATTTTGCCATACTGTGGAACTTTGTGGATGTTATACTGGTGGTGACATTTTTTTGGGTGGTGACTTCTCTTTCTTAGTCGTGTAAGGTGTTTCACTACTCACTCCGTTGAAGGGACTGTTCGTTCAAGCTCCCATCTACGTCTCATGCAAGAAGATGGTCTTTGGTTTTTCCTCTTTTCCTTTTATTTTTTGTGTTACTGTTACACTGCTTCTGATTCACCCTTATTCAAATCTCGAGAATGGTGGATAAGGTTCCGTCTTTCAATGACAAATGCATTCTTGTTTACCGATTTAATGACCTGAACAATATGTATATTCTTCATGTTATGACAACATTTTAGATTAACGGCGAGGTTAGCTGAATTGTTTTTCTTTGCCATGTAAATCCCTAACCCGTGGTTCGGTTTTTTGTCTAAACAACTTGAGCTGGTTTTTTTTTTTCTGGGATGGGCAATCAATTTGTTGACAGAGTGGTAACTAACTATCAGATGGAAAAAAGTAAATAGAGATCTTAGCCCACTAGAGAATGAACATCCAAGCAACTAACTATCAGATGAACTTTCCAGAGTTCTTATTTGCCTGATGAAATTGTCAAGCAGCTTGTAGCTCGTGAGAAGTATGCCACCCTATCTTCCTCAAACTTGCGTGGCTTTTTCGTGTGTTCCTACTTGTAGTTTTGTTTTCTTGTAACCTTTTCATGTCATTATTTGTAGAAAGGTATTTTCTTCGGATTCTTAAGAAGAGCAACGAAAGAAAAAAATTGCTTCCAAAAAAGAAGATGAAGAAATCAGGGTATATTTCTCCTCTCTAACTTCTTGTTTGGTTATATATTTTGATAGACGTTGGATTTAATGTTAATGTCTCTTTAAAACTTGCATGTATCCATATTGGGATCCTGCTTAGTCAAATATAAAATTGAAAATGTTTCTGGCTACTCGAAGTGCTCATTGCATGACTAACAGAACAGTGCCGTGGGATTAGGGAGACTATGCTTATAGATTATGTTATGATTTTTGTTTGAGGTGAGTTCCAGTTGCTTACTATTAATTGAAAAACTTGATGTTTCCTGTTCTCATTGTAAAACAATGTGCTTTCTAACCCTTTTTTTCTCTATAAGAAAGTGTGATTTGTAACATTAAAACATAGCAGATATAACCCCTTACAAAAAGTGCACATATGACCTTTGAAGATGTTACTGTCCGGTTGCCAGTTGAATCAGACCTTTCCTGACAATGATTCTTGTGAAGCATGTGAATCATACCTTTACTTTCCGCACCCTATTCACATGCTGTTTGAATCCTAGTCATGTCTACTGTTTCAATTTGGTTTGCATTTTAACTTGCATTAGCTCAAGACCTTAAGTTCTATCTTGTTTTGAAATCTTTTTAGTTTTGCTAAGTCCTTTGTAAGTGTCAATGTCCGTAAACTCGTTTTGAATCCGATTTTTAGTAGTGTTGGTCAGTCTCAACATCGCTTTTCTTGCGCATGTCGCCTTGTACAAGTCCGAGCTCGGTCCATGTGCCGAGTCAAGTCCGCCAAACTTGCAAAATGCAACACAGGTTTGGACTATTAAAAGGACAAGAGATTTTGTAAGGTTCGTCCTTTTTAGTTTATGCATCTACAAGTGAATGATATTCTTAGTTAAATTGGTTTTTCGGGTGTACATTTATGCGTTCGTACAGTGACTATAATTTAAAGTTACTTAATATTCTTTTGTTTGTCCCTTCAAAATCAGGAGTTCAATAAGAATGATAAAGAGCCATCAAGTACATTATGCAATGGAAAGGAACCGAACCAAAGACAGGGGCACCTTATTCGTGTGACATTGGTTATGAATGAATTCTTGGCCCTAAAATTTTGTGAGAGAAGGTTCAGCCCTACATTCAAAATTTGGAATATAACCCTCTTCTGCATATCTTTAGTTTAAGACAATGCAGACTTCAAAAGCAAGGTAACTTCAGCGACTAAATTGTTCTTTACGGTAAGATATATGTTGCCAAGAGTTTCAACGTGGAATTTGATGTCAAGAATTATATATTTGATATAAATAAAGTTCTACAATTTGGTGAAATCTGTTAGGTTGAGGAAAAACTTTTATAGACTTTTAGAGGGTATACAGTAGTTGGTGTTATAGTTGCGTCTTTAATCGTCTTCTTACGGGCTTTTTTTTTTGGATCTTTTAAAAGTATTCTTATAAGCGCCTTGATGGATCAATTCGAGCTGAAGAGCGCTTTGCTGCCACTGGAAAATTGTCTTTAGAAGCATGGAATGGTAGTGCTTTTGTTTTTTTGATTTCTAGGCAGTTGGACCTAATCTTGGACTGATACAATGAGATTATGATATTTTGAATTTCCTTTGATTATGATTTTTTTATCATGTTCACAGTAATGCTTTTTAGGATCATTTTTGCGCATTTATGCTTCTGATTCTTGATAATTGATGGGGTGGGGACTTATACCGAGTGATTCCCGTTGTCTCACTCAGTATATGTTGGATTGAATAGGGAAGATTGGGGGTGGGGTGGGGTGGGGTGGGGTAGGGGTAGGGGTGGGGGTAGGGGTAGGGTAGGGGGGTAGTAGTGGGGCTGGACGGGGGTGGGAAACTAATTTTAATTTACTATTTTTATTTATTTTATAATTATTTGCTTTTGCCGCGGTGCCACACCGTGGCAAATAGATTTTGACTTTTTGCCGCGGTGGGGCGATGTGGCAAAAGATTTAACTTTTTGCCGCGGTTGAGTGGTGTGACAATAGATTTTACTTTTTGCCGCGGTAGGATGGTGTGGCAATAGATTTTAACTTTTTGCCGCGGTCTGGCGAAAGGCGTGGCAAGAAGTTTTTGCCACATAGTTGCTTGTCACGGGTGACACAAAAAGAATAGGCGTCACAATAAGTCTATTGTGTCAGTTATTTAGGCTTTAGTGGCACTTTACGTACCGCGGCAAAAAGTAGATTTTTTGGTAGTGTGGTTATGTGAATGTTTCGACTTTTATTATTGGTGCATTTTCTTATAGGTGAAAAGGTGCGGTGAGATGTTGTCTCGAATTTTATTATTGGGGCATTTTCTTCTAAGATCGAAAAATTCCATTTTACATTTTTGCACTTTAATCTAGCTAACTATTTTAATTGAGGTGCATGGTAAAGTGTAAATACATATAAAAGCTGCTCACATTTTTATTAGCTTTTGGTTAAACCGTATGTGATATTAATTTATTTTCTCCCATTACATTCATCAATTCAAATAAAAATCTATTCAAGAGTTTTAAAATAATCAATGTAATTTATTTTTTACGTTTAGCGACAAAAGAATCATGCTAAACAATGACGTTACACGTATCAATTCACATCATAGTGTAATTTTGAACGAAACATTTATTTGTAACATCTATTTTATTTTCATGTTCGTCTCATATTCGAATTAGCATCCACCCGTGCTTTGGACGGGTTTTCATACTAGTATATATATATAGAGAGAGATATATATAGATATAGATATATTTCACCAATATGTGAATCTACGAATGTAACGCCCCGCTCCCAGATACCGAGTCCTTATCTGGAAATGAAATGCTTGACACGTATAATATTAAATAAATCTAATATTACACGTAAGCCTTTACTACGTCGTATCGAGTTAAGCAAAATGGAAGCTAAAGAGACTCGGCAAACACCATAAATGCTACTATGAAATGAACTCGACATACTAAAGATAGAAATGTAACATTTATTACATTGGGAAAGCCAAACAAAACCGAACGTACGAAACCTTCATAATAACACTAAAAGAGAAATACAACATTTCCCGAAGAATGTGTCTAATGCATATAAAAGAAAAACATAATAAATAAACGCTTCAACTCCGGCGTCCTCAAACGTCGTCATCAAAGTGTGCCTCGAACTCTGGATCTACCTGTTCATCTTCTCTACCCCAAACACATAGAAAAACAATGCATTTGAGGTAAGTACAAAGTACACAATAAGAGGTAGAAGCTACAAACTAACTAAGGTTTATAAACAAGTTTTATAATTAATAAGTTGTCTTTCTGAGACTGACTCAATCTAAGGTTCACTTCATGTCCATCAACATATCATGACTATACATTTCTAGCTTAGCTTATCTGTGTTACATCAGCATTCAAGGGCACCACGCATGGTGCTACTGACCACGAAGTATCTGGGTGCAACCTATTAGTGGATCACACTAATAGCCACGGGCTAGTCCCGATAGTATACGCGTTCGGTGAAGTCCCTCTACTCCTGGTGCCCTCTAATGGCCAGCAAAGTTATCCATCCATGAGTACCCTCTACTCCTGGTGCCTCTAGGAAGGCCAGCAAGTTTACTCGTGTTATCCGAAAGCCTACACATTGCGCTATAAACTTGTGTCTTACCAAGAATGGATTGATGTTTAATCTTTTAGCTATACAAGTATGATTATTATTATGTTGTTAACTAGCCACCTAGTTGTTTTCAAGTAAGCTCCTCACAACTCAACTCTCTTTCCTAGACCTCTAGACACGGACAACGCCTAGCAATTACACAGACATTGAGGAATACTAATTCATCAAAGCACAAGCCCATTCATGCCTTTCCAACGGTCCCGAACTTCAACTCCCTTTAAGAGTACATTTGGTGCCGGAACTAAACGTATCAGAAACTCAATCAAGGCTTGTTCATGCTCAGTTAATCTTATTTAAAGTCATTAACAATACTGCAATTCTAGCTAAACCTCACAATAACATTAGCTACAAAATTCACTGTCTACTAAATCGTATGTTCATACTCCGAAAAGAAAACAACACAACACAACACAATCATCCATTCCACTTATTGCATCATCTGTTACTTCAAAAAGGCTACACATTATAATATATCATTGTATCAAATTTAGATATATATATTTACTACCTTGTATTTTTATTTTATTTTATTTCTTTCTCTGGAAAGAGCGAGAACACTAGGGGTATTAAGCAAGGAGATCCAATTTCCCCCTACCTGTTCATTCTGGTTTCTGAAGCCCTTACTAGGGGCCTTAAAAATATCTTCCACACTCATGTTGAACATTATCTTGTCCCCAGAGGTTTCATTCCAATCACCCACCGTTGTATGTATCCGCACCAAAGCTCAACAAATATGGGGGGATTTTCGGACCTTATTTCATTAGGGGCACCATCCTTGTGACGATCTGCGGCAAGCCATGAGCATACGGCTCCATCCCGATAACCGGGGCGCCTTGAATGCGTGTTACCTCTTATTCCTATTTTTATATCTTTGGGAGCTTTGGAAAGCCGGGAACAAGACTCTTTATGAGGATGTGACTCATCCTTGAGACCACTATTATCTTTGCTATCCTTGACAATCCGAGGCTTTCTTGTTCTTCTCTCAAGTTGACTAGAAGATCGTACATGACAATCTTCTTATCCAGCTGGCATAATCCATGGTTTTGCCTCCAAGCCAGTCTTACTGAATATACCGGAGAAGTGGCAGTTCCCTGAGTTTAATGGTTATAAAATGAATTCTGATGGCTCAGCTCTAGGTAATCCAGGCATTGAAGGGAGTGGTTTCATCATCAGAAATCACCACGGGCATGTGCTTGTTGCTGGTTATGAAGCTTATGGTGTCAATACAAACATGATGGCGAAATTCAAGCTCGCTTTACCGGAATCCATCGGTGTATCCATCTCAACCTCCATAATGTCCTTTGGAAACGATTCTCAAATTCGGTTAACATGGTTACGAGCACAACTCAAGCTCCTTGGAAATATGAACTTGAAATTGAAGAAATCAAACATCTCATTGCATAGCATCACTACCAGCTTCAGCATATCTTCAGAGAAGCTAACTTCCCTGTAGATTGCCTTGCAAAAAAGGCTAGTACTACTCAAAGCTCTTATATGTATGCAGGTCACCAACTTGAGGGAGACATTGGCTTTCTCATCAACCGGGATATCCTTCAACTACCCATTATCAGAACAAGAGCAAGATGATAAACCATGGCTATATCTCTTTGGAAGCACCCTTCATAACTTTGAAGGGTGCAAACAGTGGTATTTATCTTTGTACAATCATCCTTCTTTGGATTATCCTTTTTTTGCTTCTCTTTGTTCCTGGGAATCTCTACTTTTTGCGGGAATGGCTATTTTCACGCCTCTCTCGTTGAGCCTTCCTATCCTGGCATCCAAAACTGGGAAGCACCCTTCATTGATGTGAAGGGTGCAAACATGTCGTACCCCTATTTTCTTGTTCCTTGGTTGAATACACTGTTTTGGGTGTTGCATCATCCTCAACATCTTTGCAGGAGTGATCATTTTGACATGAGGGGAAAAATCAAATGGATGTGGATTATTCCTTGGACCAGTTGCACCCTAGTTTGGAGGCCGCTTGAAGGAAGAGATCTTGTTACATTTGGGGGTTTTCCTTTATTTCTTCTTGCAGTTGTACATGTCATATACTTTTGAGATCTTAGAGTTATTTTTCCAACACATGGGGGGCCATACGCTTTCCTTAGCACCCGGATTTTCCCTCCCTGGGTTTGCCGGACTAAGGTTTTGAGGAGGTGGTGAACATGTGTTGATGACGTTAATTTTTTGGGAGCTTAGTCAGGAGATGACACTTGTAAAACTTCAGTTTTCCTTTTTAATAAAAATCTGAGTTTTACCATACAAATAAAAAAAAAAAAAATAAAAAAAAATAAAAGAGAGAGAGAGAGAGACATATATAGAAGTTTTCTTTTGTTTTTCCCTCTCTGTTTTCACTTTTTTTTTCCACTTCTACTATGCATACATATATGGTAGAAATAGTATAATAGCATGATACTAATATAAATTAAAGAAACCAGCTGATAGCATATATATATATATATATATATATATATATATATATATATATATATATATATATATATATATATATATATATATATATATATATATATATATATATATATATATATATATATATATATATATATATATATATATATATTATTTTTTATTTTTTAAAATTTTTTTTTCTTCCTACGGAAATTGCAAGGTGATCTATTATTTTTATGTATCTTTTTTTTTCCTCCTTTCTGCGGCATCATACATCATCATGGATAAGTCCAATTCTTTTTTTCCTCCTTTGCTCAACTCTCGGGCAATGGTGATATACATAAAAATATAAAGAACAGCTATAAAAATAATATAGCAACAATAACGAATAAATAACACGTAAGCTGAATACGGTCGAACATTCAAAATCCGTTTAAAGAACACTCCTTACAAAACGAATCAAAAACACGATCTAACCTCTCTAAACCATAATTAATTTGTAGGAATAGCCTCTTACCTTTTAGCAAGTTATTCCAACTCAAAAGCTACGAAAATCTACGACAAAACCTTGATCTTTACGCGAGAAAACTTTAAGAAAAGCTCCAACTTTCATGTGTTTAAACGAAGCTCCTTTCACGACGATTCCAACGCTCCACTCGAATTTAAAAACGGTTGAGATTCGACTTAGAAAGCGATAGAAAATCTCTCGGCCCTAAATTGCCTCTCACACGCCCTTCTCTCTTTCACGTTGGAATGTTCGATTTCTTTTTGGTTGTGGGAACAAATGGGATGTATTTTCCTTAAATAGACAAAATCCCAATAGTTAACCTAATCCCTTATTTTCCTTAATTACCCTTATTATTAAAAATCATATTTTCGCCAATATATATATATATATATATATATATATATATATATATATATATATATATATATATGTATGTATGTATATATCCTAAATCATAATATTCCATTTTTCGCAAAAAGACACATTTGCCCTTTTTCGAAAAATCGGGATATTACATTCCTTCCCCCCTTAAAAGGAGTTTCGTCCTCGAAACTCGAGCGTGATCAAACCGTCGACCTTCCTTAGCACTCTCTCTTCAACACAAACAAAACCGAAACTTCACTTCTTTACCTCGGCAACAACTAACCGGTTCGATCTTGCTAGCCACCGAACCAAAACTTTACCGATTCCCAAACCGTTCAAATTTCAAACCTCGTACACTCAACCCAAAGCAGACCAACCACAACTTGAACCGCCGAAACCGCACTAACCAATCTTGTACTCGTCTTCCCTTCTTAGGAAGGACACTTTCCTAGTTCAACCGTCCAAGTAGAAAAATCCTTGGGTTGCAACCTATACCAAGAGACACACCAAGTCCGTAGAATCCAAAACTGTAACTTTACTCTTGCCACAGTAGATTCCAACACAACCATCAACTTGTAGTAACACCCTATCACCCTTGATTACTCTATCCAAATTTGTGTTAACACCAAGGGATCCTTGAGGTTGTTCTTACGAACACTGAGGTGGGGTACACAGTTACGAAACCGATCAACTCGTTCCAAGCCCGACTCACTCTTGTCTTAAACCAAACCACTCGCTACTCACGAGCCCTAGAACAACAACACCTAGTATCTACCTACCAAACGTCTAAGGTGAAAGAAAGGCATCTATTCTTTCTTGATCAAAGGATTTAAATGGCTTTGAGAAATTCGGTTGTATACATGAGTCATGAAATAATTGATTTGCACAAAACACACCGAGCGATTTTGAACATGAGGAAAAGAGAAAATCTGAAAGTATATAATTTTTACATATGATGCTTAAAAATCAAAAAAATTGGAAAGCCATAGGTCGGTCAAAATAATTCTTTTCATCTACTTCTATAAGTTGACAAAAAAATTCAGGATTTCACAAGCGCGTGGGTTGCGGATTGTGCTCAAACAAAAAAAAATTGCACTTGGTTCCAAAACAAAAATTGTAGTGCGGGATGTTTTCTACAACATATCAAAAATCCAAGTCATTTAGAAGTGTTTACTTAATAAAAACAGATTGATAAGTAAGAGTAC
This sequence comes from Gentiana straminea, assembly GCA_036785695.1. Classification (NCBI taxonomy): domain Eukaryota; kingdom Viridiplantae; phylum Streptophyta; class Magnoliopsida; order Gentianales; family Gentianaceae; genus Gentiana; species Gentiana straminea. The sequence goes on from JAVUPR010000466.1 coordinate 56,254, forward strand.
CGGCTGAGAATTTTACGAATAGAGTGCTCATCCTTGTCATGAAATTTATGAACAATCCAATTTGAAAAGCGAGTTGATGTAAAGGGAGAAGTTGTAGATAAGACAACTTTCTAAGTGGCTGAAAATTTACGAGAATTTTGGTATTTCGGAAATGATATTACAAGGCATTGAAATGTGAACAAATTCGTTTACTCGTTTTGCATAACACCAAGTTACAAAAAGAAATGATTAGGACCAACGTAGCAAGTAAAACAAAGGTAAATCCACCAAGAGAAAGAACATGAGAGGGAAGTCTGAAAGTTTCAAAAGAAGAGACGGATTCTATTAAGGATTATAGAGGAACGAACTCGAGGGAAACACGTAAGAGATGTGTGCTTAAAACTCAACCTAACCTTCGATTAAGGAGACTCTTCACTTGGTCCTAATGCAACTTAACCATGGTTTAAGGATTCTTAGTCTTACGAGGATTTACCACCACGATCAAGAAAGATCAGAAAGTTTCAAAAAGATCTAAGGAAATCTTATCTTAAAGGAAAGAAAGCCTAGAACAACAAGGACGCTTCGCTCTGATACCAACTGTAACGCCCCGCTCCCAGATACCGAGTCCTTATCCGGAAATGAAACGCTCGACACGTATAATATTAAATAAATCAAATATTACAGGTAAGCCTCTACTACGTCGTATCGAGTTAAGAAAAACGGAAGCTAAAAAGACTCGGCAAACACCATAAATGCTACTATGATAAGAACTCGACGTACTAAATATAGACATGTAACATTTATTACATTGGGAAATCCAAAACAAACCAATCATAAGAAACCTTCAAGATAACACTAAAAGGGAAATACAACGTTTCCGAAGAACAACGTGTCTAATGTATATAAAAGAAAAACAGAATAAATAAACGCTTCAACTCCGGCGTCCTCAAACGTCATCATCAAAGTCTGCCTCGAACTCCGATCTACCTGTTCATCTTATCTCCCCCAAACACATAGAAAAACAATGCATTTGAGGTAAGTACAAAGTACTCAATAAGAGGTAGAAGCTACAAACTAACTAAGGTTTATAAACAAGTTTTATAATTAATAAGTTGTCTTTCTGAGACCGACTCAATTTAAGGTTCACTTCATGTCCATCAACATGTCATGACTATACGTTTCTAGCTTAGCTTATCTGTGTTACATAAGCATTCAAGGGCACTACACATGGTGCTACTCACCATGAAGTATCTAGGTGCAACCTATTAGTGGATCACACTAATAGCCACAGGCTAGTCCCGATAGTATACGCGTTCGGTGAAGTCCCTCTACTCCTGGTGCCCTCTAATGGCCAGCAAATATATCCATCCACGAGTACCCTCTGATCCTGGTGCCTCTAGAAAAGCCAGCAAGTTTACTCGTGTTATCCGAATGCCTACACATTGCGCTATAAACTTGTGCCTTACCAAGAATGGATTGATGTTTAATCTTTTAGCTATACAAGTATGTTTATTATTATATTGTTAACTAGTCACCTAGTTGTTTTCAAGTAAGCTCCCTCACAACTCAACTCTCTTTCCTAGACCTCTAGACATGGACAAGGCCAAGCAATTACACAGACATTGATGAATACTAATTCATCAAAGCACAAGCCCATTCATGCCTTTCCGACGGTCCCGAACTTCAACTCCCTTTAAGAGCACATTCGGTGCCGGAACTAAACGCATCAGAAACTCAATCGAGGCTTGTTCATGTTCAATTAATCTTATTTAAAGTCATTAACAATACTACAATTCAACCTAAAACTCACAATTACATTAGCTACAAAATTCACTGTCTACTAAATCGTATGTTCATTCTCCGAAAAGAAAACAACACAACACAACACAATCATCCATTCCACTTATTGCATCATCTGTTACTTCAAAAAGCCTACACATTATAATATTTCATTGTATCAAATTTAGATATATATATATATTTAATACCTTGTATTTTTATTTTATTTTATTTCTTTTTCTGGAAAAAGAGAGACATATATAGAGTTTTTCTTTTGTTTTTCCCTCTCTGTTTTCACTTTTTCCCCCCTTCTACTATACATACATATATACTAGAAATAGTATAATAGCATGATACTAATATAAATTAAAGAAACCTGCTGATAGCATATATATATATTAGTGAACATACGATTTAGTAGACAGTGAATTTTGTAGCTAATGTTATTGTGAGGTTTAGCTTGAATTGTATTATTGTTAATCACTTTAAATAAGATTAATTGAACATGAACAAGCCTTGATTGAGTTTATGATGCGTTTAGTTCCGGCACCGAATGTACTCTTAAAGGGAGTTGAAGTTCGGGACCGTCGGAAAGGCGTGAATGGGCTTGTGCTTTGATGAATTAGTATTCATCAATGTCTGTGTAATTGCTAGGCATTGTCCGTGTCTAGAGGTATAGGAAAGAGAGTTGAGTTGTGAGGGAGCTTACTTGAAAACAACTAGGTGGCTAGTTAACAACATAATAATAAATATATTTGTATAGCTAAAAGATTACACATTAATCCATTCTTGGTAAGGCACAAGTTTATAGCGCAATGTGTAGGCTTTCGGATAACACGAGTAAACTTGTTGGCCTTTCTAGAGGCACCGGGGAGTAGAGGGTACTCGTGGATGGATAACTTTGCTAGCCATTAGAGGGCACCGGGAGTAGAGGGACTTCATTGAATGCGTATACTATCGGGACTAGCCCGTGGCTATTGGTGTGATCCACTAATAGGTTGCACCCAAATACTTCGTGGTGAGTAGCACCATGCGTAGTGCCCTTGAATGTTGATGTAACACAGATAAGCTAAGCTAGAAACCTATAGTCATGACATATTGATGGACATGAAGTGAACCTTAGATTGAGTCGGTCTCACAAAGACAACTTATTAATTATAAAACTTGTTTATAAACCTTAGTTAGTTTGTAGCTTCCACCTCTTATTGAGTACTTTGTACTTACCTCAAATGCATTGTTTTTCTATGTGTTTGGGGAGATAAGATGAATAGGTAGATCCGGAGTTTGAGGCGGACTTTGATGACGACGTTTGAGGACGCCGGAGTTGAAGCGTTTATTTATTACGTTTTTCTTTTATATACATTAGACACATTGTTCTTCGGGAAATGGTGTATTTCTCTTTTAGTGTTCTTTTGAAGGTTTTGTTTGGATTTCCCAATGTAATAAATGTTACATTTCTATCTTTAGTATATCTAGTTCTTTTCATAGTAGCATTTATGGTGTTTGCCGAGTCTTTTTAGCTTCCATTTTGCTTAACTCGATACGACGTAGTAGAGTCTTACGTGTAATATTAGATTTATTTAATATTATACGTGTCGAGCGTTTTGTTTCTGGATAAGGACTCGGTATCCGGGAGCGGGGCGTTACAGTTGGTATCAGAGCAAAGCGTCCTTGTTGTTCTAGGCTTCCTTTCTTTTAAGATAAGATTTCCTTAGATCTTTTTGAACCTTTCTAATCTCTCTTGATCATGGTGGTAAATCCTCATAAGACTAAGATTCCTTAAACCGCGGTTAATTTGCACTAGGACCAAGTGACAAGTCTCCTTAAGCGAAGGTTGTTGAGTTTTAAGCACACATCTCTTACGTGTTTTCCTCGAGTTCGTTCCTCTAGGATCCTTAATAGAATCCCTCTCTTCTTTTGAAACTTTCGGACTTCCCTCACATGTTCTTTCTCTTGGTGGATTTAACTTTTTTTTTACTTGCTATGTTGGTCCTAATCATTTCTTTTTGTAACTTGGTGTTATGCAAAACGAGTAGACGATTTTGTTCACATTTCTCTATGCCTTGTAATATCATTTACGAAATACCAAAATTTCTGTAAATTTTCAGCCACTTAGAAAGTTGTCTTAACTACAACTTATCCTTTTACATCAACTCGGTATTCAACTTGGATTGTTCATAAATTTCATGACAAGGATGAGCACTCTGTTCAAAAAATTCTGCGGCGGTACTTTTACTTATCAATCTGTTTTGATCAAGCTACACACTTCTAAATGACTTGGATTTTTGATATGTTGTAGAAAACATCCTGCACTAAAATTTGTGTTTTGGAACCAAGTGCAAAAAAATTTTTGTTTGAGCAAAATCTTCCACACACGTCAGTTTGTGAAATCCTGAAATTTTTTGACAAGTTATAGAAGTAGATGAAAAGAATTATTTTGACCGACCTATGGCTTTCCAATTTTTTTGATTTTTGAGCATCATATGTAAAAATTATATACTTGACATATTTTCTCTTTTCCTCATGTTCAAAATCGGTTCGGTTTGTTTTGTGCAAATCAATTATTTCATGACTTATGTATACAACTGAATTTCTCAAAACCATATAAATCCTTTGATCAAGAAAGAATAGATGTCTTTCTTTCACCTTAGAAGTTTGGTAGGTAGATACTAGGTGTTGTTGTTCTAGGGCTCAGTAAGAAGCGAGTGGTTTGGTTTAAGACAGTAATGAGTCAGTTGGAACGAGTCGGTCGGTTTCAGAACCAGGTACCCCACCTCAGTGTTTGTAAGAACAACCTCAAGGATCCATTGGTGTTAACAACGACTTTGGATAGAGTAATCAAGGTTGATAGGGTGTTACTACAAGTTGATGGTTGTGTTGGAATCTACCGAGGCAAGAGTAAAGTTACAGTTTTGGATTCTACGGACTTGGTGTGTCTCTTGGTATATGTTGCAACCGAAGGATTTTTCTACTTGGACGGTTGAACTAGGAAAGTGTCCTTTCTAAGAAGGGAAGACAAGTACAAGATTGGTTAGTGCGGTTTCGGCGGTTCAAGTTGAGGTTGGTCAGCTTTGGGTTAAGTGTACGAGGTTTGAACTTTGAACGGTTTGGGAATCGGTAAAGTATTGGTTCGGTGGCTAGCAAGATCAGAAACCGGTTAGTTGTTGCCAGAGGGAAACAAATGAATCTTCGGTTTTGTTTGTGTTGAAGAGAGAGTGCTAAGGAAGGTTGACGGTTTGATCAAGCTCGAGTTTCGAAAACGAAACTCCTTTTAAAGGGGAAGGAATGTAATATCCCGATTTTTTTAAAAAGGGCAGACGTGTCTTTTTGCGTGAAAAATGGAATATTATGATTTACGGATTAAAGTATTTTACGTGTATATATATATATATATTATATATATATATATATATATATATATATATATATATATATATATATATATATATATATATATATATTGGCGAAAATATGATTTTTAATAGTAAGGGTAATTAAGGAAAATAAGGGATTAGGTTAACTATTGAGATTTTGTCTATTTAAGGAAAATAGACAAAATCCCAAAAGTTAACATAATCCCTTATTTCCTTAATTACCCTTATTATTAAAAACATATTTTTCCTCATTATGCAAAAGTTTTTGACTATATATATATATATATATATATATATATATATATATATATATATATATATATATATATATATATATATATATATACTAGTCAAAAACCTTTGCATAATGCACGGGGATAATAAACTTGTAATTTTTTTTAATGAAAATAGAAAATGTTAATCACGTAAGTCATTTAACAGAAAGATAGAATACACAAAGTAAAAAACCATCAAAGAAAAAGATGTAATTTAATAATGTGCAATCTCAATTTTATACAATTCATTCACATGGTTGGAAGCTTCAGAATATAAAATTCACCCTTCTTGATACACTATAAAAAAAGTGAGCGGGTAAACAAAAATCATAATCTGTAAATGGATAGAGATAATTTGAGTCAGTCCCAGACACACCTGAGAACCACCATCATCAATGTTTTTTGCAAACTTTCTACCGGCTAAATGATTTTACTACAACACACTAATATCAACTGCTTATTCCGTAAATTTTCCAACATTTCGTAAGCATCATACCTCTTTGATATATTTAACCAAGTGCCTCTAAACTTACACTTAAAATTTTGATCTTATTCACCAGCACAAACATGAACACCTACAATGTGTTTGCAATAAGGATACAAAGTGTATTAATACAACAGACCTATTCATGGTATGTATTGCTCAATAATGATTTCATCACGAACTAAATAATGCTTTAAAATATTCACATTTGATTTATTGGCCTGATATTTAACAATTGCATTGTCTGTTTTGAACTTCTCCTCCAGACAAATCGATCTAATATAACACCCGTTCAATGCACAGGATAACGTAAAATATGAAAATGAGTATTAAAGAAAAATGATAAAATTCCCCTAAAAATGACAAAATAAGTTATTTGAAAATGTTGTTTCATGATGTTTTAATGTATAGCATGACATAGAGTTACAACAACAGGAACCATCAACAAAAAAGTTGAACTCTCATTGGTGCCAAAAATATTGTTGCATTAACCTAAAAAAACATAAAATATATTTGCATGTTTAAAGGATGAAGTTCCATTTACCAACCCGTCGTGTAGGCATTTTTCGGTCATCGTTCTAATCTGAAATCGATGCTGAAAAACTAATTTAGTTGATCACAACATCACTATAGTGCCCAACATCAACAGAACCTACTAAAGGACAACAACACTACTCAAAAATAAGCATAAAGAACAAAATGAAGAGGAAAAAAGGCTTCAATATAACCTAATTCATGTGAGGGATATGATGAACATGAATAAAAAAAGCTTCGAAATATACAATGATAATTGTGTAATGCTTAAAAACGATATAAAACATCCAATAAATCTATCATCTTCCTAGTTATCATAATTACTCCAAACTCAATTAGAGGAGGCAAAGAAATCATCAATTACTAGTGAGGGAATCATAGGTTAACAAATATGACAATTAATGATAAACAATATTTTTTCAGCAACCCACTCAAACAGCATATGACAGGACATTTAGATACGTGAATAAGAAAATAACAAATTTTTGCTCTAAGAAAGAAGCTTGATGTCATATAACTTCCAAGATAATACATCCGCTTTGTCAGGGGACATTCGCAACGTGATGCAAAAAACAAAACATTATGATGGAAAATCACTTGATGTGAGAAAGAAAGATTACGATGGACACGTAAATAGTAAATCGAAACAATAACTTATTAAATATGTCTTGTACCACATTGCAACGGTTTACAATCTGCCAACCTCACTTGTTAGCTTTTCACCATCCCAACTTTATTCTCTCAATCGTCCCATAGAGGAATTGAAAATCGTAGCAGAAATTTGATAAAATTGTAAATTAAAAGATGGAAGATAATGAATAAAAAATTTCTAAAGCAAGTAAATGATGAAAAAATGGAGTTTTGTGAAGGCCAATATGTCTCAATGGTGCATATAATCACATGTGAGCTTGTAAAGCTATTAATAAAAGGAATTATCAGCTTCTTAGTATGTACATAAGTGAATATAAATACCTTTATCAACTATATTTAGCCGCATAATGTATGTATTGTACATGTGAGTTGAACCTTATGCTTTCATAGCAAACACTTTGAAACTAATGCATCATGCACAATAACAAAACATACATATGAAAATACTCATTAACCAAAATCCGGGCAAAAACAGAATCATTCAGGAAGTACATAACAAAATGGAAGATAAATTGTTAAAAGAAAACCAACACAAATGAGAGTTATAACCGTTATTCTTAAAGTTCTGCTAAATGGATGTGTGAACATCATAACATTAGAAGCAGGAATAGATCTTCTACCATCGCAATTGCAGCATTGCCATCCTCTCTAGCATGACTTACCTGGAACAGTTGAGAAACCAAATAGAAAAATATGAAATGAAAATATAAAACTAGCACTATAATACTTCAAAGTAATTAATGTAACATTAAAGATTAGCCATGCTCCAATATGCACAAACAAAGAAAATTTGAGAGTTATAATAACAACGATTATGTCAATAAAACTGAACCCCCCCACCTCCAAATACCAAGCTTAACAAATAACATAAAAATAACAACATACGGCAAATTTTAGCGAGGTCATCATGGATTCACCAAGACAATAAATAGTAGGAGGCAAAAAGGCCCCACAATGAATAAGAGAAAAAAATACGATCACAAAAAAAAACGAGTCAAAGAATCGATACAATCCGAAGTCGGCGATAAAAAAATCTATATATATTATTAAAGGAGTTATCTTTTCACACCAATGTTGTTTTACACTTACCAAGAGCCGAGAGTGGGCTTCGTTTGGATATTCTACACGCCTGCCATTCTGACCGTAAATGAGTCCAGAAAATATATACTATTCTGGCCAATTTATGGTCAATTCACACAACAATCATTCTGACCCAATTTGAGTCAGAATACGATCATTATACTGATTTTATTCTAGTCAGAATTTTGAATATTTTTCATACTCAATACCGGTCAGAAAGACATTCTGACTAAATTGAGTGAAATTTTTTTTTAATATTCGGTCTGAATTTTAGTCAGAATCAATAGTGGTGCTCTCATAGTGTTGTTCTTATCCTGACCCAATTCTAGTCTGAATGTGTAGAGTATTCTGGGCTCAATATTGGTCAGAATGATGCTCTGACTATATATGAGTTTGGAAAATTTCAAACATTCTACCTAAAAGATGGTCAGAATCAATCAGTGTGGACTCTCAACACGTATATTCTGAGCATATTTCAATATGGATAATATGTCACATTCTTACCAAACTTTGGTCAGAATGAACGCGCGTAAAATAAAAAAATAGGGCGAAATTGAAAATAAATTTCTATGTGATAAGATAAAAATTGGTGTGAAAAGATATTTCCTTATTAAAACAACAAATGGACATCAAGAGCTTACTTGCAAATGACTATATGGAGTTGAAGGGCATCATATTCAGCATCAATCCATTGACCAAGATCATTCCTTTTAGAAAAATAGAGCAAAGTTGAAAGAAATCCACGGAATAGAATCCACGAATGCTTGAAACCATCGGATTTAATTTGTCTTCCGGTCAGAACTTAATTCAAACACTTGGCATGATTTCTAGCTTATGTTATATACCTTGAGCATCATACATACATGGTACGACACGCATAACCAACTGCTAATCAATAGTACAATCCTAACAGCCCTTTTGGAAATAAGGAGATGTAGCAGTGGTGATAGTATACAGGCAACATGCATGTGAACAAAAACAAATCTAAAAATAAATGGTACGTATTAGGATACCAAACCTGTAATGATGCACAATGTTTAAAATCATGTTCACACACATATTTGACTGCAAATTAGATTGTCAACTTTTATTTAGGCTTTCTGAGATAAAAGAGATAAAAATCAACGACAACATTCAAAGAAAAAAATGTTTAAGGTGTTGCTTCTTCTACCGAGATAAAACAAAAGACGGAATTAACTAAATAATCTCTCTCCCTTTAAGAAAATCTATCGATAGGGTATAATTTTCACTCAAAACGAGAATATTCTAAAAGTTGAATAGCATCTTCCGCAAATATATGACCTTGACCTTTAACACTTGACGTACACTTTGAAACTGGAATGAATTGGAAAAAATGGAAAAGTATACCGGGATGATTTCCAGAAAGAAGGTTTAGCCTTGAACCTGTCCTGCATTACTCTCTATTTTTTTCTGGAGAAAGGAAACAAAGAGGATCACAGAAGTAAATCAAAATTGTTTTTTGAGGGTGAAATCATATGATTTTCTGTTGGAGAAACAATCATATGACTTTCTGTTGGAGAAACAATTTGAGAATTGGATAGGTAAAGTTAAATATTTTAATATGAGTGAAAGTCACAACATCTATCATCCAATAGATAAATGATACCTACCAGAGTGAAGATCGGAAAAAAAAAAAAAAAAAAAAAAAAAAAAAAAAAAGCTTAAAAAAAAAACAACAGAAATTCTATGAGCAAACATAAAGCCATGAAATAAAAAACTTTTCTTTCCCCAATCTGTCAGAAGACATAAACCCATGAAATAAAAAACTTTTCTTTCCCCAATCTGTCAGAAGATAACACATACAGCAAATGAAAAAAAAAAACTTGTAAAAAAGAGAACGATTTTCTATTAAGAAAAAAAATACCTCAAATAAACTGAACCGGACTGAAAAAATAGAAAATTAGCGATCAATGCCGGCGCAAATTTAAACATCCGTCACAGATCCGCATCTCGGATGTATCCAAAGACGGCGAACCCTCTTCTACCTGCAACAATGGTTGACAAAAGAAAAAATCTCGGATGATTCGTCATCAGTTTCCAACATGAGCTCTTTCATTCACTTTCTTATTTATTTACTTCAAACACGGTGAAATACTCAATGACTCTCATATTAGTGAACTATACATTTGCTATGACATTCATTATATTTTCCAGTGAGCGATGTAGTGAATCAAAATTTAGTGAATGATGACTTATTCACTTTCTCATTTGTTTGCTTCGAACACGGCAAAAGACTCGATGAACCTATGATTACGGAATGACACACATTCGCTATAACATTCACTAAATTTTCCGGTGAACGATTGAGTGAATAAAGATTAGTGAACGATCCATGACTTATTCACTTTCTCATTTATTTGCTTCATTCATGGTAAAAGACTCGATGAATCTAAGATTAGTTGAATTTCACAAAGAATCAAATTTGATCTAAACTTTAACAATGAATTCACAACCAAGATACACTAAACTATGTGAATTTACTACCAAGAAACACTAAACTTATTGTCTTGAAGCAACATCGGTACTACCAATTGTTTGCGGATCTTGATTAATATTGTAACTTCTTATGTTATCTTTGAAGGGTTAAATTCCCTTTTTACGCATTTCTTTCTACGTAAAAAAATCTCTTTACGCATTTTTTTGCCATTTTCACCTCCGGGGTTCATTATTCACTACTTTTCATAATTTTTCACGGCTTGCTTTATTACTCACTTTGTAAATCGAAAATTCCGCCTTCGTACTGTATATTTTGTAGGCGATCCCCTAATTGCTTGCATACCTTTCGCCAAAGGAAATCCAAAGGATTTTATGCACATCAATCTCTGTTCTTGGAATGATGTTCTTTGAATAATTATTTGAATAGTTTTCTTGCTTTCCTATCCGATTTCGTTGCCCAATACGCTGCAAACGGGGGGATTGTTTCCGCAAATTTCGCAATTGACTATGAAAGTGGCGAGTCTTTTAACCAACGGTAGGGTTTGGGAAAGATTATGAGAGATAGTGAGATTGAGGAGGCATTTATAGGGGATTTTCCTATTTTTATTTCTTTTTAATTTTTTTTTTTGGGAAAAACAGGTTTGGGTCGGGTAATTGAGGAGAAATGGGCTAAATTGCTTCACCTATATATTATCTATATATTAATATGTTTTTGAAGGTGTTTTAAATTGATTACCCACTATTTCAACCCAAACCCGTAAATAACCCGACCCATATCCGGGCAATTTACATTAATGCCTCTAAATATAACTCTTAAAATTAACTCCAAAAATTATGCACCGTATTAACTCTCCAAAACTGATACATTAATTACTAAAATTTTGCACCATGTTTTTTTGTTTTGTTTTGGCATTGATTGCACCTTATTATATGGAGAGGATTATTCTATATCTATTTTAGTAAACAATGAGGAAAACGTGCATCTCTAATATAGTTGTGAATTTATGTAAATAGATTTCTCAAAAAAAAAAAAAAAAAAAGATTAATGTAATTGGGAAATATATTTTTATCATTCAGTTTATTTATTCCCTTTTGTATAATAACCTAAAGTTTTTGTTTTTATTTTTTACAATACCCTAAAAGTTGTTAATCTGTGTATGTTGCCATGCAGTCAAAACGTTTAACCGAAGAATGTGGGAAGCAATATTCATGTATTCGGATCCAACAAACGTTTTGAGAAGAATCCATTGATAGGTGATCTCAAATTTTTTTATGATTACGGGGATAAAAATATTAAAAATTAGTAAAAATAAAATCTATAATTGTGATTCAATTTTGAGCAGGATAAATAATGGTCAGTTGTGGTTTTACAAACTATTTAGTGTGAAGTTGAGCAGTATTGTTACGGGGTTCATAAGTAAAATCTCACTCAAAGTATGAGATTTTCTTTTTCATTGTTTTACAAATATCATGATGATACTAATACTTAGATAAGTTACAATACGAAGTAGGTTGAGTTCTTTCTTAATTAATTACTTTGATAAGTTAGTATCACCCGTGCATGATGCACGGGTTTTTAGGCTAGTATATAGATATATACAAATAAAATTCTTTAATCCGTAAATTATAATATTCCATGTTTCGCAAAATAGATATATATATATATTCTTTTTTTTAATTTTTGATTTTTTTATATTCTTCCTACGGAAATTGCAAAAATTTGCTCTATTATTTTTATATATCTTTTTTCCCCTCCTTTCTGCGGCGTCATACATCATCATGGATACGTCCAATTCTTTTTTTCTCCTTTACTCAACTCTCGGGCAATGGTGATATACATAAAAATATAAAGAACGAGCTATAAAAATAAAATAGCAACAATAACGAATAAATAACACGTAAGCGAATACGGTCGAACATTCAAAATCCGTTTAAAGAACACTCCTTACAAAACGAATCAAAAACACGATCTAACCTCTCTAAGCCATAATTAATTTGTAGGAAGAGCCACTTAACTCTTAGCAAGTTATTCCAACTCAAAAGCTACGAAAATCTACATTAAAACCTTGATCTTTCTGTAGAAAACCTTTAAAAAAGCTCCAACTTTCGTGTGTTGAAACTACGCTTATTTCACGACGATTCCAACGCTCCATTCGAATTTAAAAACATTTGAGCTTCGACTTAGAAACAGATAGAAAATATCTCAGCCCTAAATTGCCTCTCACACGCCCTTCTCTCTTTCACGTTGGAAAGTTCTGATTTCTTTTTGGTTGTGGGAACTAATAAGATCTATTTTTCTTAAATAGACAAAATCTCAATAGTTAACATAATCCCTTATTTTTCTTAATTACCCTTATTATTAAAAATCATATTTTCCCCAATATATATATATACATTTATCCAAAATATATATATACAAATGAAATACTTTAATCCGTAAATCATAATATTCTATTTTTCGCAAAAAAACACGTACGTCCTTTTTCGAAAAACCGGAATATTACAACGAAGAGAAGAGAACCAGTTAAATAATTAAGTAAACCACTTATGAATCGTTAAACCTGCCGGTGTCAGGAGTTTGGTTTCAACCGCGGGTTCACGAATCAATCGTAAGACCCTGGCCACCTCTACATCCACCTCAAATGAGTTTGTGTTGCATTGAACGAAAAGCAACATAAATTGGGGTCGTTCTACTGTAGGGACTCCCTAGTAGGGAACTGTCTACGTGGCAGGATCTGGACCACATAGTTTTCTGAGGTGGAATACACAGTGCCTGTGTGTGGAAATTGTGTGGTCCAAATGCTGCCACGTAGACAGTTCCCTAGTATGGAGTCCCTACGATAGAATTTTTCCCATAAATTGATACAGTACTTGCATAGTTGTATCCCATACTCTGCTATTCGTCTTCTATCCTTTACATGTGACTCCTCGTCCCCAATTTGCTAGTTCACCGCCCCCTTTACTCCAATTTGCTAGTAAACTCTACGGTTTCAGCAATCTTTATAGAAATTTATCAAAACTCATTTTCATGGAATCCTCAAAATGCAAAACCTGCTTTTGGGTTCTCATTTTTACCTTCATTTTAAGCTGCTACTCAGCTTCACATGTTTCCGCAAAAGAAGAGGAAAATTCTAGTTTGGTGGAGAGTGGTGCATCAGAGAGCTGGCCATTAATGACAATGGCAGCGGGGTATGCCGCCGCCGCTGTCTCCGGCGAGTTGGGTGGGGAAGAGGATAAAGATGATGTAGACGGCAGATCTAGTCGAAGATCTCTGTTTTGGAATAGAGTGAGGTACTACATTTCCTATGGTGCGACGGTGATAGAGTTCCGTGCCCTCCACGCTCCGGTAGGTCTTATTATACCCATAGCTGCTATTACGCCAATGGACCAGTGCATCCTTACGTCCGTGGCTGCTCTGCAATTACCCGTTGCCGGATCTAAATCCATGTTAATTTGTGTTCCCGTCCTCCACAAACCCCCTGTTCCCCCCTCCCTCCTCTGTTCCCCCCAATCGCTAGCTGTGGTGTTCCAATGTTGTCATCTATAATTGACTTGTACTCTCTGTCTAAACAGCAATTGGTACTGTATGTAGGATTAAGAAGCGTTTTGTGTGCATGTTTATGTCTTTATAATAACCTTTACCATTATTTAAGTGAATGGTTTTTTTTTAGTTAATTCAAGCACTAGGTTAAGCTTTTGACGAAAAGTGACCGGTTATGATAACTTATGGTTTGTTTATAAGATTTGAATGAATGTGATGGAAACTGCATTATTGTTACAGAGATTTTAGGGTACTCCAACCATATCATGTTATCATCTTCTCCATCGATCAAAAATTTAAAAATGAATAAATATTTCCGAAACACGTTGGACCAAACAAATATAGTAAAATATAATAGGTTTTAGAATACCAAATCATACTTGTCGTCTGAGCACCGTAAAATTTGCGTTGTTATAATGGTGAACTAACTTAATTAGTTTAATAACTTGATGATGAATGGTTGTTACGCCCCGTTTCCGGACACCCAGTCATTATCCGGAAAAAGAGAGTTCCGCACGTATAAAATAAAATAAATTCACTTTATACGTAAGCCTCTACTACGTCGTATCAAAATAAAGCAAACGGAAGCAAAATACTCGGGTAAATTTTTTTCAAATAACCAAGAATAGAAGTTCAGAATCTGGGGGTAGAAATGTAACATATTGGAAAAAAAAATCAACGAAAACCAAAAGTACGAATCCTCAAACTAAAGGTAAATTACAAGGTTCACAACAACTTCCAAGTCTAAGAAATAAATAAAACATAATAAAAATGAAACTCTTCAACTTCGGCATCCTTAAACGTCGTCATTAAAGTCCTCCTCGAAATCTTCATTTACCTGTTCGTCTTCTCTCCCCCAAACACATAAATAAACATGCATTTGAGGTAAGTACATTGTACAAAGTAAGAAATAGAACCTACAATATAACTAAGGTTTATTATTAAGTTTTAATAAAAGAACTATCTTTGTAAGACCGACTCAATCTAGGGTTCATTTCATTCCAATCGACACGTCATGACTATACGTTTCTAGCTTAGCATATTTTGGTTACATCATTACTCAAGGACACAATGCATGATGAAAATTCCAACACAAGATATATTTGCCAACTACGGTGATTAGCACCGATAGTCCCGGGGTCTCCCCGGTATGCATATATGTTCGATGGATTTCCTCCACTACCCTTCATCCTTTTGAGCCAGTAGCGTTGTCCATCTTTTATGAACGTATCACATCGCCGATATGAATCAAAGTCTAACCGAAAATAAGTGACGTTTTAGCTTTTACTACCCATATGTAATTATTATTGTGAATTAACTAGCCACCGAAGTGTTTTCAGAATAAAACTCACCTTATCAACTCTACTCCCTCACTTAGACAGCCAGACATCACACCCTATCAATTACACAGACATTGATGAACTCTAGCTCATCAAAGCACAAGCCCTTTCATGCCCTTCCGACGGTCCCGAACTTCAACTCCCTTTAAGAGTACATCCGGTGCCGGAACCAAACGCATCAGAAACTCAATCAGGACTTGTTCATGTTTAGTTAATGTTGTTTGATCATGTTATAACATTTAAAGTTCCAAAACACAGCTTAAACAATATCTATAAAAAAGCTGGGGCAATGTGTGCGCATTCCACAGCTTAAAAACTCTTTGAAAACTCTATGTTCAAACAATGCGTACGCATTCACGACGAGAACTTAAGCTCCCGGACAACGCCCAACCAATGCGTGCGCATTTTTCTTCTTTGGGAGCATCACGATGAACTATGAACCAACAATGCGTGTGCATTCCCTTGAATGCGTACGCATTGAAATTGCTGAAACTATCCTAGGCAATCCTATAACTGGAATGCGTGTGCATTCCAGTGAATGCGTACGCATTCAGCGCAGAAAAACCCTAATAACCTGATTTTCATCTCTTTACGATCTCTACTCGAATTCAAACTTATTGTACATGAATTACATCAGAAAAAAAAACTTAAAAACACAACTTTCTCAGATCATACCATCCCTTAATCTATAAACAACATCTAAGTAAATCCTTGATATGAAAACGCTTCAAAATCATGATCTAGCCACTCCAAACCATAATTAGATTGTAGGAAGAGCTTCTTACCTTTTAGCAAGCTAATTGCAACTCCAAACTCAGAAAAACGCAGCAAAAACTGATCATTTTTCTATAGAAACATGTGTGATAAATCCAAACTTAAATTAGATTCGTTCACACGCTTCAAAACGAGAAAAACTATGAATTGATGAGTTTGAATCCATCAAACTCGAACAAGAACAAAACCAGGCCTTAATCATACCTTAAGAAAGCTCCAACTTTCTGATATTGAAACGACAATCTCTTCACGACGATTTTGTTGCTCTACTACGATACGAAAACCATTAAGATCCGACTTAGCAAGCGAAACAAAATCTCTCAGCCCTATCTCTTGCTCTCACACGCGGGAAATAATGTTTAGGAGGTGGGAAATCGATTCAAAAGGTTAAGAAAGTTGATTGGGTTTATTTTCCTTAAATAGGAGATATCCCGATAATTAACCTAAATCCTTATTTCCTTAATTACCCTTACTAATCGAGATTTTCTTTTCCTTAAAAATATACATATATTTCGAAATATATATATATATATATATATATATATATATATATATATATATATATATATATATATATATATATGTATATATAAAATAAAATACTTAACTCCGAATAAAAGGAATTGAACCCGATACTTCGTTTTCGCAAAATGACATGTACGCCCTTTCCCGAAAATCGTAATATTAAATTCTTTCCCCCTTAAAAGGAGTTTCGTCCTCGAAACTAGAACATACACAGTAAGTCCATAAAATATGTGAACTCTTTGATCATATCGTCCTCGACTTCCCAAATAGCTTCATCCGGTGAATGATTGCTCCATTGCACCAAAACCAAAGGGATCATTCTTCTCTTAATCATCTTTTCTTTACGGTCCAAAATTATAATCGGTTTCTCATCATAAGCTAGATTATCTTGAAGAACTTCTAAATCATTTGTGGTTTCAACGTCACTCTTCGACAAGCACTTCTTCAACATCGATACATGAAAAACATTATGGACTCTTGACATTGATTCCGGTAACTTAAGCTTATAAGCCAACGGTCCAACTCTTTCAAAAATCTCAAAAGGTCCGGCATATCTCGGACTTAGCTTTCCCTTTTGTCCAAAAGTTTAACTCCTTTCATTGGTGAGGCTCGTAGGTAAACTCTTTCACCAACTTCAAACTCGAGAGGCCTTCTTCTAACATACGCCCAACTCTTGTCTATCTTGGTGCCTTGATTCTTCTTAACCAAGCTGAACTCTTTCCTTTGCTTGTTCAACTAACTCCGGCCCGGTGACTTGTCTTTCCCCGACTTCATCCCAAAACAGCGGCGTTCTACCTCTTCTTCCGTACAAACCTTCAAACGGTGGCATGCCTATGCTTGCGTGATAACTATTGTTATAGGCAAACTCCGCTACAGGTAGGTAATCATCCCATGATCCGCCTACTTCCAAAACACAAGCTCTCAACATATCTTCAAGTGTTTGGATGGTCCTCTCTGACTTTCCATCTGTCAGAGAATGAAAGGCCGTACTCAAATCCAACCTCGTACCAAAAGCTTGCTTTGCAAACCTTTCCAAAACCGGCGATGAGCTGACTATCTCGATCCGAGACTATAGAGATAGGTACTCCATGTAACTTCACTATATTATCCAAGTATAGTGTGATCATCTTCTTTAAGGGCATATCAACCTTAAATGGTAAGAAATGAGCGCATTTGGTCAATCCATCCACAATTACCCAAATCGCATCATGTCCGTCTCTTGTCCTAGGTAAACCAGTGATGAAATCCATTGTGATCTTATCCCATTTCCATTCAGGGATATCCAACGGCTTAAGCATTCCTCCTGGCCTTCTGTGTTCCGCTTTAACTTTCTGACAGGTATCACATTGTGCTACAAACTTAGCTATTTCCAGTTTCATCGAGGGCCATCAAAACTTTTCCTTCAAGTCTCGATACATTTTAGTAGCTCCTAGATGAACTACAAAAGCAATCCTATGTGCCTCTTCCATAACTCTCTGCCTTAGATCACCGACATTAGGCACACATAACCGATCCTGGTACCATAGGTTCCCATTCTTATCTAACACATAACCCACTGTAGGCTTTTCTCTAGCTACTCACTTCAAATCAACCAAAGCTGGGTCTTCATCTTGCTTTTCTCGAATATAATCCATCAACTCGATCTTGCTAACAACGGTGCCATAAGCGTGGATCGCAATCGATCAAAACTTCGGATTTGCAGCCCATCTAACCTTTCTACCACATCTTCAACGCTTGCAAGCTATGTAATTTGGTTTTACGCTCAAAGCATACTGCAACCACATTTGCTTAACCCGGATAGTGCTTGAATATCCAAGTCGTAATCCTTTACGAACTCCGGCCATCTCCTTTGCCTCATATTTAGATTCTCTGTGTGAAGAAGTACTTTAAACTTTTGTGGTCGGTGAAGATCCTAGCCTTAACTCCATACAAGTAGTGCCTCCAAATCTTTAGGGCAAACACTACCTTTGCCAACTCTAAGTCGTGTGTTGGGTAATTCTTCTCATGTACTTTCAAGCTTGTCTAGATGCGTAGAATGACTTTTCCTCCTTTGCATCAACACACAACCTAAACCCCTGTCCCGAAGCATCCGTATAAACGTCATAGTTATAAAAAAATCTTTGGAGCGCCAACAACGGAAATTTGTGGTCAACTTCTCCTTCGAGTACGGAAAGCATCTTCTTACTCCTTTGGTCCACTCAAACTTTGCATTCTTTTGAGTGAGCCGGGTAAGTAGTGTAGCTATCTTTGAGAAGTCTTGTACAAACTTCCTATAATAGCCGACCAAACCGAGAAAACTTCTTACCTCAAAAGCGTAGTCGGTACGGACCACTTCTCAATTTGCTTCAATCTTTGCCGGATCAACCTTAATGTCATCTCCGAAATGACATGACCCAAGAAACTAACTTGATCCAACCAAAAGTCGCACTTAGAGAAATTTGCGTACAAGCGATTCCTCTTCAAGGTATCAAACACTATCCTTAAGTGTTCTTCATGTTCCTTTTCATCCTTTGAGTATACTAGGATGTCATCTATGAATACTATCACAAACTTGTCCAAGTATGGCATGAAAACACGTTGCATTAAGTCCATAAATGCGGATGGGGCATTAGTGAGTCCAAAAGGCATGACTAGGAACTCATAATGTCCATACCTCGTCTTGAAAGTTGTCTTCGGTATTTACGCTACTTTGATCATCAGCGATCATAACCGGACCTAAGATCAATCTTAGAAAACACTCTCTTTCCTTGAAACTGATTAAACAAATCATCAATCCTTGGCAAAGGGTACTTAATCTTGATGGTAAGATTGTTCAGGGCACTGTAGTCTATACACATCCTCATGCTACCATCTTTCTTCTTAACAAACAACACTGGGGCTCCCCAAGGCGAAGTACTAGGCTGGATTATATTCCTTTCAAGCATATCCTTAAGTTGAGCTTTCAACTCCTTCAATTCAACCGGCGCCATTCTATAGGGTGCCTTAGCAACTGGTGCCGCTCCGGGTACCAACTTGATCTCAAACTCGATCTCCCTATCCGGCATGTTTCCCGGTAACTCTTCCGGAAACACTTCAGGGTACTCCCTTACCACAGGGGTTTCCTCTAACTTAGGCTTCACTTGTTCCATATCCACTGCATACAACAAGTAGCCTTCATGGTAGCCCTCTCGACAAGCTCTTATAGCCTTAGCTTGCTGAAATTATAGGGTGATGCTTCTTACTTGGCTTGTAAACATTACCTTGATAAGCCTTATCTGATTTCCCGGGTGTCTTAAAGGTCACTCTCTTTTCTCTACAATCCAAGTGAACACAATCCCCGGATAGCCAATCTATTCCAAGAATCACATCGAAGTCTGAAAAGTCCAAAACTGTAAAGTCAATTTTGCAATGATACGTTCCTACTCGCACATCCACTTGAGGTATCAACTTGTCTATCTTAGTCACTTTTCCTAAAGGTGTTGTTATTTCCAAAGTGTTTCTTAAAGTCTCCATTGGTAGATTAAGCTTCTTAGCTACCTTAGACGACACAAACGTGTTAGACGCTCCCGTATCAAACAATGCCGTAACTGCTAGGTTGTCTAATATTATTGTACCTATGATGTAAATTCATTTATTTAAATACTACTACAACATGATTTAAATCGTGCTATAAAGTACTTTAATAAATCAAAATAAACAAGAAAGGTACACGAGATAACATTATCATACGGTTCAACTATCTCGGCATCACTTTGCAAACACTCGGGCGGGCGACTCGGGCCGCCTTTTCCACTTCCTTGCTTCGATTACTCGAGCTCCCTTTTGTCGGACACATCTTGGAAAAATGTCCTAGATCTCCACGGTAGTAGAAGCCTTTGTACTAGCCTTACACTCACACAGGTGATTCTGTTGCATTTAGGGCAAAACGGTGCTCCGGTTGGAGGTTTACCTGCTATAGGGGTTGTTGTCCTCTTATCATTCTGCTGCGGTGCTCCTCGGTTATAGCCTTGACTTGCCCCAAAACTTCTCTTATTCCCGATAACCACTGTAGCCATTTTCTTGAAGGTCTCAACCTCTAAGGCTTTGTTCGAAGCTCGGCCATGTTCCTTGCCATGAAGCCTAGCATACCCATTTGTATCTCATACGATAACCCTTCATTGTATAGAGCCATCTTTCTCTCTTCAACCTTCATAAGCTCGGGATAAAACCTTCCCAACTCATTAAACTTGTTGGTATGCGAGATACCGTCATTTGTGTACCCTACTTAAGTTTTAGAGCGACTAGCCTTGTACGCACTTGCTTGTCGCCGGGAAGTACTCATTGAAAAACATAGCCTTAAAGCTTTCCCAGTCTGTCACTTTCCCGTTTCTACTCTGTATAGCATCAATCCATGATTCAGCCATACCCAAAAGGAAACTAACCGCCAATTGAGCCATCTCAGATTCAGGAACATGTATATTCCTGCAAGCTTTCTCGAAACTCCTTAACCATTCTTCGGCCTTTGTATGTTCCACATTCCCAAAGAAGTCTTGAACCTTGTTCCTTCTTAGCCTCGTGTACCAATCCTTTGGTGGTGCTTGCTCAAAAAGCTGGTCTCTTTGGTGGATTTGGTTGATGTCCAAAAGGTATTTCTTGTTGGTGAATTTACATTCTTTGGTATGGTGGTGGTTGATAGAAACCGTAGGGTGGGTATCCAATGCCTTGTTGATGGTCCAAACGGGGTGAAAGGGGTATGGTAGGTCGAGGAGTGTGACCTGCGGCGGTGGGTAAAAGGTCGATGTTCTTGATGGTGGAAAGGTGGTGGAGAAGGGTGGCTTACCGGTAGAGGATAAACAACGGCGGTGGAGGGTATATCTTTGGTTGTTGGGGGTACATAAGCTGGTGGAATGTCTCATACTATGGTGACGGGGATGGGGGCTTCCCCGGATTCACCATAAATGAAGTTGTACCTTTGTCTAGGTCGTCTTTGGTGACTCCGGCGAGATCGTGGTGTAGGGGTTGCGGTATGAGGGGGTGGTGAAGCTCGGATGAGGTGATGGTTCTTGCCTCACGAAACCGCCTCCTACGGCGGTGTTGGACTCTCTCGTCGCACTCCGACGCTTTTGCACCCGCTCCGGTTACGGTGAGCACCATCACGATGATCAAAGAAAACCAGAACGTTACTAAGAGATCTTAAGAAAACTTAAAAGAAAGGAAGCCTAAAAGACGCTTCGCTCTGATACCAACGATAACGCCCCGTTCCCGGACACTGAGTCCTTATCCGGAAAAAGAGCGTTCGACACGTATAAAATAAAAAAAAAATTCACTTTATACATAAGCCTCTACTACATCGTATCAAAATAAAGCAAACGGAAGCAAAAGACTCGGGTAAATTTTTTTCAAATAACTAAGAATAGAAGTTCAGAATCTAGGGGTAGAAATGTAACATTATTACATTGGAAAAAGAATCAACGAAAAAACCAAAAGTTCGAATCCTCAAACTAAAGGTAAATTACATGGTTCTCAACAACTTCCAAGTCTAAGAAATAAATAAAACATAACAAAAATGAAACTCTTCAACTTCGGCGTCCTTAAACGTCGTCAATAAAATCCTCCTCGAAATCTTCATTTACTGTTCGTCTTCTCTCCCCCAAACACATAAATAAACATGTATTTGAGGTAACTACATTGTACAAAGTAAGAAGTAGAAGCTACAATATGACTAAGGTTTATTATTAAGTTTTAATAAAAGAACTATCTTTGTAAGGCGACTCAATCTAAGGTTCATTTCATGCCCATCGACACGTCATGACTATACGTTTCTAGCTTAGCTTATCTTGGTTACATCATTACTCAAGGACACAATGCATGCTGAAAATTCCATCACGAGATATACTTGCCAACTACGGTGATTAGCACCGATAGTCTGGGGTCTCCCCGGTATGCATATATGTTCGATGGATTTCCTCACTACCCTTTAGCCTTTTGAGCCAGTAGCGTTGTCCATCTTTTATGAAAGTATCATGTCGCCGATATGAATCAGTGCCTAACCGAGAATAAGTGACGTTTTAGCTTTTACTACACTTATGTAATTATTATTGTGAATTAACTAGCCACCTAAGTGTTTTCAGATTAAACTCACCTTATCAACTCTACTCCCTCACTTAGACAGCTAGACATCACACCCTACCGATAGTCTCGGGGTCTCCCCAGTATGCATATATGTTCGATGGATTTCCTCCACTACCCTTCAGCCTTTTGAGCCAGTAGCATTGTCCATCTTTTATAAACGTATCACATCGCCGATATGAATCAGTGCCTAACCGAGAATAAATGACGTTTTAGCTTTTACTACACTTATTTAATTTTTATTGTAAATTAACTAGCCACCGAAGTGTTTTCGGAATAAAACTCACCTTATCAACTCTACTCCCTCACTTAGACAGCTAGACATCACACCCTATCAATTACGCAGACATTGATGAACTCTAGATCATCAAAGCACAAGCCCTTTCATGCCACTTCCGACGGTCCCGAACTTCAACTCCCTTTAAGAGTACGTCCGGTGCCGGAACCAAATGCATCAGAAACTCAATCGGGGCTTGTTCATGTTTAGTTAATGTTGTTTGATCATGTTATAACATTTAACGTTCCAAAACACAGCTTAAACAATATTATCAAAAACTGGGGCAATGCGTGCACATCCTTATGGAATGCGTGCGCATTCCACTAATTAAGAACTCTTGAAAACTCTCTATTCAAACAATGCGTGCGCATTGTTGTCAATGCGTACGCATTCCCTGAACAGAACTTAAGCTGCCAGACACTGCCCAACCAATGCGTGCGCATTGTTCATGCTAGGAGCATCACGATCAACTACGAACCAACAATACTTGCACATTCCCTTGAATGAGTACGCATTGAACCTGTTGAAACTATCCTAGGCAATCCTGTAACAGGAATGCGAGCTCATTCCAGGGAATGCGTATGTATTCAGCGCAGAAAAACCCTAATAACCTGATTTTCATCTCTTTACGATCTCTACTCGAATCCAAACTTATTGTACATGATTTACATCAGAAAAAACAACTTAAAAACACAACTTTCTCAAATCATAACATCCCTTAATCTATAAAAAACATCTAGGTAAATCCTTGATTTGAAAATGCTTCAAAATCATGATCTAGGTACTTCAAACCATAATTAGATTGTAGGAAGAGCTTCTTACCTTTTAGCAAGCTAATTCCAACTCCAAACTCGGAAAAGCGCGGCAAAAGCGATCCGCACACGTAGAAACATGTGTGATAAATCCAAACTTAAATTAGATTCGATCACACGCTTCAAAACGAGCAAAACTACGAATTGATGAGTTTGAATCCATCAAACTCGAACAAGAACAAAACTAGGGCTTAATCATACCTTCAGAAAGCTCCAACATTCTGATATTGAAACGACAATCTCTTCACGACGATTCCGTTGCTCTCTTATGATACGAAAAATGTTAAGATCCGACTTAGCAAGCTGAAACAAAATCTCTCGGCCCCTATCTCTTGCTCTCACGATGACGATCAACTTTATACCTTTATTTATCTATTTATTACCCCCGATTCTAGCTTAAATGGGCTTTAAGTGGTTAATAATTAGTCGTCTCGTGCATAAATTACACCGAACCGAGTTACGACTCGTTATTATGTAATAAGCCATTTTATTGTATTATTTGATATTACAAGCCTTGTTTTATGGTTTATTTATAGTGGGCTTGATTTGGAAGCAATTTAGCTGGACTTCGGAGTGGATAAAAGCACCATGACGGACCAGGGACGGACAAGCCGAAGCAGAGAACAGCACAGGCGAATCCTCAGGCTCGCTGGCAGTGAGCCCTCTCTGGCTGCCAGTGAGTTGGCTGAATTACCCCTGCTTCTCCAGACACGTTTTCTATCTCGTTAGGGTTTAGGATTTACGAATTAGGTCGGCTGACGGCTACTCTAAGTCGGTTTACAGCCGATATAAACTCCCTTTTATTAGTCAATTTGTACATCGACTCATAATACAAATTATAAGTTTTTTAGAGCAGTTTTAGTACAAATTTCCCGCAGCAATAATGTGAGTTATTTGTGTTCACATGTTCTTTCTTCTATGTTGTAATTAATCCCCCCCAATTATTGTTTATCGTTTGAGGTTGTTCGTTCTTCACCGAACGATGTAGATCTAAGGATACAATATGAGGCAGTGGGGATTCCTTGTCTATAAGGATCCACACTCCCAGATCTGTTATCCGGTGATCTATAGATGACTTTGGTATGATCGACAATCGTGTTTTTAGTAGATCTATATAATTGCTTTATGAATCTCTATTTTATCCGTTACGTATGTAGAAACGCTAAGATTTAGGTTTTCACCGCGTCAATCTAGCCACGTCTTTATGGTGTGATTGTCCACCTAGAATTTCTTGTCTTAGTAGGTATGGCTACGGCTACGTTGCTTGTCTATTTTAATTGGCGTATGATTAGGAAATACCAATATAGGGCTCTAGGTCGGCTCATGAATTGATCTTCCGGGACATTTGCGAGATCTAGATACATTACGTATTTGGGAATTGTCAACACCTAGTTATACGTAAATCGTAGTTTAGCAAGAGACCGTGCGGGTAATTGTTAATGGGACGAGCGATGCGATCATCTAGGAAGTACGCCTAACCACATGAATGTTGCCTAGGTGAGGAATACGGTTAATATCGGCATCCCTAGTTTTGTAAGCGTGCGAGTTATATGAGATGGAGGCTACGAAGCGAAGTCACGTAATGGAGCACAGTGATCTAGATGGCCTAACCGGAGCTAGATCTTGTTTAGGGGATACTCCCGTAGCCAATATAAATGAAATACGAATCGGATTAATAGTTGTCAAGTCTAGCTTAATTATATAGAATCTTTAGATCCAAACGATAACATAATAATTGGGGAGGTTAATTACGTTGTCTTTGTTGTGTTGTGTCGAGTCGAGTCATTTATCTTTCTTGTCTTTCGTTGGTCATAGACCGCCTTTGTGTCCTACATATGAATAATTAATTGTTTGTATATAAATGATCCACAATTGGTTCCCTGTGGGATCAACCTTGATTTGCTATAGCTATACTACGATGGACCTAGTCCTCTTGCTAGTATTGGTTTATGGTGGTCAAGTATTTTATTATCACTTGATCTACGTCATCAAGTTTTTGGCGCCGTTGCCGGGGAACCAGCGGTCTATTTTATAAATAAATAATTTTTTATTCATGTCAAGTTTTCTGTTTTAGAGTCCGTTTTTACGTTTTTGAGTCCTACGGTTGTACGTAAGTTGTGAAAATTCCAGTTACGGAGAGCTGTTTCGCTCCCGGCGGGTATCACTCGTTGCCCGGCGAGCCGGTCACTTTTACGGGATTTCGTGTGTCTGTTTTGTTAAGAAATCTACGCGGGAACGCGGCGGAATTCAAAATTTTGATTTCCTTATACCGAGATCGACTTCGTTTAAGCAATAAACAATTAAGTAGTAGACGGTGGTTACCTTAGTTGATCTAAAAGATCGACGCTTTGACCGTCTAAGGAGAGTAGTTACGCATAGAGCCGCCCAAGCGTTCGGCCTCTACCGCTAGTCCACACGAACGGCCCGCCGGAATCCCGTCATGGATAGCTATTGGAAAACTCCGGTTGCTAGACCGGCCTTTTCCCCTACATAACTCTCTATAGGATGCTCTCTATTTTACACAAGAACTATTAGTTCTTGGAATTGTGTTGTACAAAAGAGCTTGACACTCACTTCCTTTATATAGAAGAATTGGCGCCCCGTGATGTGTGTAGGAGAAGATAACATTTTCCCAATAAAATAAGGAAAATCTCTAGATTGATTTATCTCATTTGATTTAATATCTTTTATTAAATATTTCCAAGATATTGTCAATATCTTATATTGACTATCTTTATCTTATTACCACAAATCAATTTACACATATGTGTAAATCTATAGTCATTAATATCTAATATTAATATATGATAATCTTATTAATTAAATTGCACAATCCAAGTGTATCTTATACACTTCAATGTGGCGCCCATATAGCCAAATATTGGCTTCCGGAATATTCTTTAATTAATATAATACTATGATTAATTAATTTGCAAAATACATGATTATCACATATATACATAATTTCGAAATTTATATATGTATCAATATACATTTTTAATTAATCATCATAATTAATATCTTGTATCTAATTTATTCATAATAAATAAATAGCACCATATTAATTTACCACTTTATAAGCTTTATAGTCTCGAGATAAATTTCCTTATTTGATCATGAACTATAACCACATTTTAATCCGAATTTGGATGTTCATATGTGTGTGACCCGATAGGCTTCCGAATATGTTGGTTTGTAGACACAAAGTGCAAATTACGAGAATGCCCTTCATGCCTAACGATCATAGGATAGCATCAGCAACGGACCGTGACCCCCGATCATCGGAAGAGTCAAATGCAATGACTACTACCATTCATGTGAAAGCTGTTACCGTGTAACTTACAATCTATCATTTGTAATAATATCCATACGGTCGTTAGTCGAGTGTCAAAACATCAACGACCGTAGCTTATAATCTGGATATCAAGCTCTCTCGAAGTAACTCATTTACTTCCACTTTGCAAAGATTCACGAGAGTAAGATATTCCTTATAAGAAGGCCTTTTCGGATATTCGATCCCAATCATAGGATACGCGATTCCCGGACGACCAATCATGTATACTCCGCATGCTTCGATATCATACCCAATCATTACCGCATGATCGCCTCGTGGCTAAGGGAAACCTCAATAGTTTCAAAGCATGACAATCCACACCGTGATGCCATGAAGACTCCGGTCTTAAGGATAATTACACAACCGCCACATAGTGTGACACTTAACCGTGTAAGTGGGTCAGTCTAACGTACGCATTCTCTAATACACGTCCACGTACAGTCCCAGTGTCTCTACACTTTGATAGACGAGATCTATCCCTGCCCTTAAAGACAGAAGACATATAATACATGCTAGTCTGTTTATACTATCAATGCCATGTTTAATAGTACATCAGCCTAGAGACATTTAAGTATGAAACTTATTAAAGTGAATAGAGATCTCATCAACTATAATCGCCTATCATAGTTTCTCTATCACAGTTTAATACTAAGGACGTTATCATATAACAATTCATATTTGGTTCTTTAAAAGAACATATATATGACAACATAAAAGCCATTTAATATATGTATAAACACAAAGAAATAGTAGAAATGATCGACCCGGTCGGATCCGGTCCAACTTTGATTGGGTTTAGGACACTATTCTAACAATCTCCCACTTGGCCTAAAACCAATCACTAGCACACACATGATCAAGTTGAAACACAAGAATCTCATGCAATACTCGCAACTAGCCACAGCCATGAACGGATCGCTATCCGTGGGGACTCGGACTATTTCATATCACGCTCCATATGATCAAGTCAAAGAAACCGCCTCAACACACACACAGATCTACGATGAGACCACTAGTCCTTGCTTCAAGCAATGAATCCACTTACTATATCAGCTATATAGAAAAGGTGGAAGAACCGTACAAGGTTCATGAATGAACCTTCTAAATCCATGTCTTGCTCCCGTTACGCCTCTAAGGCACTACTTGTGTTTTGGCCTTGTTGTAGAATTTACGGTGACCCGTATGCTAGAACATTTCCGGCTCAACTGTATCACTTAATCAAAGTGATTGCAAACCCGGATTTGTAGCTCTACTCGCCTTCATAAGACACGGGATATTCGTACGTATAACTATATTTATCTAATTCCAAGTTTCGTTAAATTAGGAACCCATCCTTAACTTGTTTAAGGATATTCTCGACATTCACCAAATTTACTTTCATACTTGCACATGACCATTCATGGACTATGAACATACGGCAATACTCTTATGATGGTTCTATCGCGATAGCAGAGGAAACCTTCCATAAGCATCATTTTTCACCTCATCTTTAGGACCAACGTCCTAACACAGATAGATCTTAAGAATACCGGCTAGCAGTATCCTCTGTCGCGATCTATGCTAAACTCCTTTAGCATCACATCTATATAGGTAAAGTATAATCTAACAGCAGTTAAATCTATCGCTATAGATTCTTATTTCTAAAAATAAGAACTGCTAATCCAAGTGCTTTCGTAAAGGCCTTGAACTACCAAACATTAATTGATTGTGACATGGGGTGACAATTCTTGAGAGAGATATCCAATACCTTACTCAAAAATCGTAACACACTCCCACTATCCATCTTGCACAATGGGCATATTCTTCTTTTGACTAAATCAAACTCCTTTGATTATGAAACAAAGAAATCATCTAGAGAAACTTGTTTGAGTCCATAAATGGATCTCGTGAGCTTACATATCATGTTATCGTCTATCAACATTGAGCTTTCTGCCCAACGTCATCAACACTATCATATAGCCATGATACGAAGTTATAAGAAGCATAGTCTGAATAGGACCGGGCTCAGCCTTACAGGGACATTCCCTCTAGGTAAGACAAACTAGGTTCATAACCTAGTTTTCATTGATGGAATCCAATTCAGATATTATGGCTCCTTTCCATATCTCTCAATCTTGCCTTTCAAACATTCTTTCATAAGTCGTGAGATATTCATTCATCAAGATGAACATACCAGTAGCCTTTTCAGGCTTGAGGTTATCGACAGACCTACAGAACTTTTGTGTGCATGAGCAGTGTTCTACACCTCATCGTTATGTGGCGTACGCTCACGTTCCTATGGTTGAATACATATCTTTGTGGTTTTCAAACTCCTTTGAGATCTGATTCACTCCCACTGTTTCTTTTGGAAGAAACACTTCCTTTAGAAGACAACATGTTTGGAGACAAACATTTTGCTCTGTGGACAAGTAAATAATATCTAGCGTACTTGCTAAGATATTCCACAAAGTCTCACATGTCGTACTAGGCTCCAAGCCTTTCTGACTTTGCCTATGACAACTTCAAATCATCGGTTAAGATAGATTTGACATTATCCCCTTCCATATCTAATATGGAATTTATTCAACCTTTATTCTTTGGAACTCTGTTAAGTATAAGGGCACTATCCCGAAACGGCTAAGGGATACTTCGCATGGCTTGCGTCACACCTTTTTCATATAAAATGTTGTTTCCATTTTGGGAACACTATCTAATTGCGTATCCCAAAGATGGCATCCTTCAAGGGAGAATCTGATTCTATTTCAAACGTTTTCTGAAACACCCTTCATGTATTAATTGTTTCAGTCCAATTGAATATTAATTCCTAAGTAGCTCGTCAATTTCATATTCGTACTAGCTCGAACATTTCGGGCTTTCCGAATTATGCACTTCACTGAGTACACTTGACTATTTCTAAAAATAGTCATAGATATAAACAATTATTTGTGGTATTAATTGTCACAAGCCAACAAACATCGGTATGTTTAGGCTTTAGACAATTTTTCTAGATTTTACAACCTTTTTCATAAAAGGGTATTTTGGTCATCTTTAGATAAGATACGTATCACCCACATAATTCATAATCACATGGTTCAGACATCATCTAAATGACATTTGATTATACGTTTATCTTCCAGAGAGTCGATATCTAGAACAACTACAAATATCAAGGATAACAGCCATACAAATATTTAGTCGAGATCTCATCACATATATCAACTATATATTGACATCAATCTAGTATGTTAGATTCAGTGACCTTCCAACTTTTTATCGGAATAACATTTATTCTTTACAATTGAATATGTCTACTAAATCCTAACAAATAACTGAAAGTATGTTCTTCATAAGAACCGGAACATAATAACATTTATTTAGTTCCACTTATCGGTTTACTAGATCCGGAATATGGTAAGTGTTACAACGTTTGCTTCACCTTCCATATATGTATTTAATCTTTCTAATTTAATCACACTCGAAAGATATCATATATCTAAGAGTTGACTTGAGCTTAGATAGATTTATCTCAACTCACTTGCCTAGAATAGAAACTTCAATAAGTTCTCTATTTAAGCACATGCCACTAACTTTCATTTTTAATCCTTTAAGCACTTGAAAAATGTTTCTTATTGTAGTCTTCATAAGACTTAAGAAAGATAACAAGAGCCATGCATTTAATTTCCTTTCATAAAGAAAATCTAAAGTTTATTAAATAGTTTATTTAACCTTTTGAATCGTATTCAAAACATTGACTATTTAATTAACCTTTAAGCAATGATAGAATTAAGTCGATACTTAAATCTTACAATTTTGAAAACAACCTTTCCAAAATTAGATGTGGTCATTCAATCCAACGTTTGAATTAATTGTCATCGTATGATTGAATGATCATCTTGGATCGTATCCAATATATGATTAATTCATTGAAACTTATTTCAAATGATTCAATCATGAGCTTCCGCTTTCATTAATAATTAAAGCCTTGGAGTACTGCATCAAATATGTAGTCTCCTTGTCTCTAACTACTATAACGGGATTGCTCGTGTCATTGCTTATTTTAAACGGATTAAAATTACTTAACCATATTTGAGAACGTTTCTCAAAAGGTAACAGTCATAATTTGGTTTTACTAATCGAGAATAAAACATAAATATAAAAGTTTGCTAAAACTACAAAATAAAAATGAAAATAAAAGAGTGTTGTTGTTTATACACGCAAAATCAAAAATGGTCTTTTGGTTTATGATTTTGCTCCCATAGTCAACTACTCCCAATTGACATTCAAGAATTATTAATTTCTTTAGTGGACAAGATCCCACTAAACTACCGCGACCCCCGCTTTGGGTTTGGTGGGCCAAAAATATTCTAATAGGTAGACAACTCTTTGTCAATCGTATCTTATACGACTCTTGTTGTTTGACTAGTCAACTCTTTGACAATTTTCATTTTATTAAGTAGTCAAACCCTTGCCTCTAAAATCCAAACGACCCCGCTTTGTTTGGTGGCCAAGAGAATTCTTAGTCAAGTCATAACCCCGATATTCGTGAGATCTCATACGATCATATCTCGATAATAACGATATACGAGGTAGGTCAACCCCTGCTTTGGGCGATGAGTTGGATCCGAACAAGGGCTCTTCACCGTCATTATAATATGGGGAGGCAATTTCAATTTGATTCTTTTGAGGTGGAAGTATTTATGTAAATTAATTCACTTAATTAATTTTAATTATGGTCTCATCATAAATAAGTCTATCTCTATAAACATACATCCTACACATTTATCTAGATCGTGCCTAGTCATGCATTTATCGTATCATATAAAATAAATACAAGCACAAAATAAATAAATGTGTATGATCATGGACTTTTCTAGGTGCGGTTTCGAATACAAACTGAGGAAACCGCGGGTCGCAATCTAAAGGTAGCAGCAACCGTCAATAGGATCTTTAATGCTCCATTCTCCAATGGGATCTTTATTTTCGTCTTTCTTTGGTCTTCATCTTCTGCTCCATTTTTGTAACATTTAATTCTATCTAATAAAATAAATACACCTGCCGCAGACCGGGGGGGGGGGGGGAGCTAACGGGAATGGGATAAATGCAGAAAATAAACTAGGTCACGTTCTTCATAACGGCCAAGGACAATTTTAAAAACCAACAGAAAATTTAAATCATTCACATCTATCCTATCAATCGAGTTCATGATCAATCAGGGTCCATATAATCATATTATATCTACTATATCTATTCCATACACTAATATCTTATGAAAAAGATAAAATTAAAATTTAACTACTTGCGTCTTAATTAATCAATTAACATTTAATCTATTAAATAATTTTATCCAATCAATTAATTAATTAACATTTAATTAATTAAATGATTTTAATCAAATAAAATTAACGATTAATTTTAAACGATTTTAATTTTAATTTTAATAAATTAGAATTTTTCCAAAAATAAATCAAAATTAAAATTATGTCTCTTTTGTTTCTTTCTTTTTGATTCGTAATCAAAAGGGAAGTCTTTGGTTTCTAAACTAAAAGGCATTTTCTAAGCCAAACTTGGTTTAGGCACGACCACTTTCCAAAATCAAAATTTTGGAAGTGGCACAGGCTAGGCCTTTTACAAATCAAATATTTGAAAAGGGTTTAGGCTATTCCAATTCAAATATTTGGAAAAGGCCAAATAATTTTGGTTTAGGCACTGGCCACTTTCCAAAATCAAAATTTTAGAAGTGGCCTACGCTAGGCTTTTCCCAAATCAAATATTTGGAAAGGGCTAGGCTTTATTCCAACAACGTTTGGAAAGGCCAAACTATTTGAAAATGCCATTATTATTTTAATATCATGTGGCATCCCAATGGCCCGAACTACTTGAACCATTGGTTAGCTACATGACACAACTAAACAAAAGAGGAATCATCAATCACAACTATGAACCATATTGAATCACAAAATACACAAAACAAAAATTTGAAGATCCGCTAGCATTGACCGGTCAACCGACTGCCGGCAACAGGTTGCCCTGCTGCCACCGCCGCCGACCAGTCGCCGCCGGTGGTGGTGCTGCCGCCAGTCGGCCGAGCACCACCCGATCTCGTTTTTTTTCTTTTCTTGTATCACTTTTGCGAATCAAAAATCTTTCATCTTTTAATTACGTGATTTAAAACGATAAAATTAACTACGCAAAATAACATGCTTCTTGCTTAAGTTCGAAGCTCTCTATGATACCGCTGTTAGGAAATCTACGCGGGAACGCAGCGGAACAAAAATTTGATTTCCTTTTACCCAAGATCGTCTTCGTTTAAGCAATAAACAAATAAGCAGTAGACGGTGGTTACCTTGGTTGATCTAAAAGATCGACGCTTTGACCGTCTAAGGAGAGTAGTTCTGCATAGAGCCGCTCAAGCGTTCGGCCTCTACCGCTAGTCCACACGAACAGCCCGCCGGAATCCCATCATGGATTGCTATTGGAAAACTCTGGTTGCTAGACCGGCCTTTTTCCCCTCTCTCCAACTCTCTATAGGATGCTCTCAATTTACGCAAGAACTATTAGTTCTTGAAATTGTGTTGTACAAAAGAGCTTGACACCCACTTCCTTTATATAGAAGAAGTGGCGCCCCAAGAAGGTGTGTAGGAGAAGATAACCTTTTCCCAATAAAATAAGAAAAATCTCTAGATTGATTTATCTCATTTGATTTAATATCTTATATTAAATATTTCCAAGATATTGTCAATATCTTATATTGACTATCTTTATCTTATTACCATAAATCAATTTACACATTTGTGTAAATCTATAGTCATTAATATCTAATATTAATATATGATAATCTTATTAATTAAATTGCACAATCCAAGTCTATCTTATACACTTCAATGTGGCACCCGTATAGCCAAATATTGGCTTCCGAAATATTCGTTAATTAATATAATACTATGATTAATTAATTTGCAAAATACATGTATATCACATATATACATAATTTTGAAATTTATATATGTATCAATATACATATTTAATTAATCGTCATAATTAATATCTTGTATTTATTTATTTATTCATAATAAATTTACCGGTATAACCTTTATAGTCTCGAGATAAACTTTCCTTATTTGATCATCAACTATAACTACATTTTAATCCGGGTGGATGTTCATATGTGTGTGACCCGATAGGCTTCCGAATATGTTGGCCGTAGACACAAAGTGCAAATTACGAAAATGCCCTTCGTGCCTAAGGATCACGGGATAGCGTCTAGCAACACACCGTGACCCCCAATCATCGGAAGAGTCAAATGCAATGACTACTACCTTTCATGTGAAACGATTACCGTGTAACTTACAATCCTATTGATGTAATAATATCCATACGGTCGTTAGTCAAGTGTCAAAACATCAACGATTTGTATTTTATAATTTGGATATCAAGCTCTCTTGAAGTAACTCATTTACTTCCATTTTGCAAAGATTCACGAGAGTAAGACATTCCTTATTAGAAGGCCATTTCGGATATTCGATCCCAATCATAGGATACGCGATTCCCATACGAACAATTATGTATACTCCGCATGCTTCAATATCATACCCAATCACTACCGCATGATCGCCCCGTGGCTAGGGAAACCTCAATAGTGTCAAAGCATGACAATCCACACCGTGATGCCATGAAGACTCCGGTCTTATGGTTAATTACACAACCGCCACATAGTGTGACACTTCACCGTGTAAGTGGGCTAGTCTAACGTACGCATTCTCTAATACACATCCACGTACAGTCCAAGTGTCTTTACACTTCGATAGACGAGATCTATCCCGGCCCTTAAAGACAGAAGACATCTAATACGTGCTAGTCTGTTTATACTATCAATGCCCTGTTTAATAGTACACCAGCCTAGAGACATTTAAGTATGAAACTTATTAAAGTGAATAGAGATCTCATCAACTATAATCGCCTATCATAGTTTCTCTATCACAGTTTAATACTAAGGACGTTATCATATAACAATTCACAATTGGTTCTTTAAAAGAACATATATATGACAACATAAAAGCCATTTAATATATGTATAAACACAAAGAAATAGTAGAAATGATCCAACCCGGTTGGATCCGGTCCAACCCGATTGGGTTTAGGACCTTATTCCAACATGTTTATCTCCGTATGTTTAATCCGTAGGTACGATAGCGGTATGGGAAACCTTATTAAAGTCGGTCTACGGTACATTTTTGTTTTGTTTTTCTTACGTTTGCGAAACCGGGGAAATAATAATGCGAGTCGGTAATGTTTTGTGGGCGAGAAAATAACCTAGCAACATGTGGAGCTATGAATCTACGATGGGAAAAAGCGATGGAAGCAATACCTTTAAAGCACCAAGATGGCTCGGAAAAAAAAAATTTAAAAAACTTTAAAGGCTTAAATTCTTCGCGGTATAATATTGAAGGCAAGGTACTACATTTTTTTTGCTTATGTTTTACTATATTTTGGCTTCTTTGAACATAAGTTAGCCTATACATGAACACGAGTATGAATGTTTGTGCCCGGAGTTAGTTTGTAAGATTAATTTTATTAGTGTGGAAGGTTACTGCCCCAAATTTGTCTCATCTAGAGGGTGTAGGGAAACATGTGGTAGTTGAAGGAAGCGGTGAATAAAGAGTTCCTCGTAGTTCTATCAAAATCTCATTGTCACTATGCATGAGATTGCTTCTGCAGCCATGGGAGCAACAATTTGTGTAGTTGTTTAAAAATTCTCAATCTAAAGAAAACGTTGAGTTTTGAGAGAGCATAATGAACAAGAATTATAGAGGATATGATTAAAATGAGTCCACTGTGACTAAATGCCTAGAATTCGGTAATTTCTAAAACGAGAGCCGAGGTAAGAGCTTTGTATAAATGGTATGGATAAATGTCGTTTCTAGGTCTCACAACCAAGGGAAGGATATTAATCCGCAAAAGCGACGAGCCCACCTCATATAGTGCTCATGGGGTCAATATACGACGATCCAAGAAGGATGAGCGACAAGGATACTTTTTGGAAAGTCGGTGAGGACTTTAAACTCGGAACTACTTCTTTAAAACCTTTAGGATTTCTTTTTAGGTTTTGTTTTCTTTGAGTCAAATAAGAGTAACGTGACATGTGTTGAGTTTTTTATTTGCCATGTTCCGATGGCAATTAGGCTAAGGATGTGCAAAACTTTTTTACTCAATATAAGCCACGTGAAGTAGAGTTCCGTAGGAAAGTCGAGAAATTGCTAAAGAAAAGGAAATTTAGCAATCAACCTTAAGATGGAAGCAACGAGAGAGCTTGAGAATTATTGAAAATGTAACGAGAGAATGATTGGTGTAAACCGGAACGATTTTGGTCAACTCCCAAAACTTTTTAGAATGGCGATCCGAGTGAAAATCCAAATTTGTGTGCAATTCGTTCCGCAACTACCCTTATCATTTCCTTTATACCTTTTAACCCTTCAACCTTTTCTATTCTCTCACCAATCTGCCTCACAATTCACATTTCTAACCATTCTTTCATTCCCTCTATTTCTCTCCATCTATTTCACTCTCCCACCCTAACCCAATTCATTAACCAATTTTCAACCCACCCAAAACACAATTTCTTAACCACCCTTTATCTTTTCTTACCATCCATATGTATATCTTTTTCTAAACCCATCAAACTCTCAGCCTCCATTTTGTTTACAAAATACCCGTGTTGCGGAATTAGAAATATTGCCGAGTTTTAATGATTATCTTTTTTCATTTTGGTTTTCATGATCCTAGCTGGGGTAAGTGTACCTCTGAACCTAGCTAGATTTTATAAGTTTTTGGTTCGATCATACTACTACTTATCTTTCTACCGGAAGATTTCAATTTCACAATTTTTCGACCCTTACGGCACATATAGATGGTGAGTTTTGTTCTAAGCTATCACACCAATCGACCTTCTTGATGACGTTGAGAACTTCTACATGCTAAATTGGGTAATTCGTAATTTCGGGGAGAAGCTACATCTCCCTAAGTTGTTGATATCCAATTAAAACGTGAAGCGTACGCGCTAAGTATACGATTTTCTCTTTAGCCTATAAGTCACATTCAATACGTTATACCTTACCAAGTTTCTCTTTTCTTGGATTGAATACATGGTCGATCAATCCACCTCGTATTTTTCCACATGGGGTAATGCTTTACGATCTTTGTCTTCTCCACCCGGGTTCAAGAATATTTAAGCGGTGGAGGTTAAAGATGAAGACTACCATCTTTAGTTGCTTGTTTATTTTTCTTTCTATTTAGTATTTTTCTTTTTGAGTCCGTATATCCTTTATCTTATTCGTTTTAGTAATTCGTGTACGAACGAGTAGTTTTAATGCTATAAAATAAACTTTGTGAGGGCTTAAACATCGGTTTAAGGTTTATTTTATTCCTTCTACTTGCCCTTTTTTTTTATTACTTTTTATGGGCTAATTTGTAACGAGTTTCGAGCTTTGTTGAAGATTTGTTTTGCAATGATATATCTCTTGTTAGTTTCATGGTCTATCTATGTGCCCCGAAGTTCATCGACTCGTTCCACTTCAGCGCTTGACCGAAGCTAAGTTCCTATGCTTTACTTTCTTTTTATGCATTGAGGACAATGCATCGTTTAAGTGGGGGGTACATGAGTTACTTAGCTTACGTATATCAAATAAATAATAAATGTGTATAAATTAAAATTTTAAGCAAGAATCATATTTCCTTTTGTGAAAACCGAGCATGTATAGATAATGAAAGAAGCTCTTAAGCATAATTATAACTTATTTTTTCCATGAGATCTTCAGAATTGTTTAGTAAATATCATATCACTTATTTGTGTGAGTAGTTTTGTATTAAACATATATTTTGTCGTGGAATCAACCTCCTTAAGCACGTATAACTTGAATGCTAAGTACGCAAGGTTAGGTGAAAAATTATTTTTTCCGGAAGGTTGAAACATGAACTACGTGACTTTGTGATTACTTCTTCTTGTCATACTTCCGATAAGGCTAATATCGATGATAGTGAAGCAAAAACCGGGCAAGAAAAAACATGATTTGCTTTATAAAAAAAAGAAAAAAAAAAGAAATTGTGAGCGTTTAGGTTAGAGACTGCTAAACCGATGGAGCATAAGATGCACGGTTG
Source organism: Gentiana straminea (assembly GCA_036785695.1). Classification (NCBI taxonomy): domain Eukaryota; kingdom Viridiplantae; phylum Streptophyta; class Magnoliopsida; order Gentianales; family Gentianaceae; genus Gentiana; species Gentiana straminea. The sequence goes on from JAVUPR010000466.1 coordinate 94,687, forward strand.
TAAAACAAGGCAGTAGGGTAGCAAGTTCATGGAGATTTGAAAGTAGTTGCTTGCTAGGCACCCACCATTGCAAGTTACTATCCCTAGAATCTACGCGGCCCTGGCAAAGAAACAAACGTGAACTAAGAAATGCTTCTTGGTTTACGAATACGCCCCGCTTCACTTGAATGCGGTATTACACTGTATTATTTGTTAACGATAAGGAGGCGTCACAAAGTTTTGAGTGGTGAAAGTTGCATCTAGAGGACATTATAATTTTAATCTCTCTATTTCAAATACTCTGCATGATGGTTATATCACACACATGTTGATTCAATAATGAAATAGTGGTTAATGCCTAGCGACAAACTGTTTGCTATTTTATTTATTTTGGAATTTTGAATGAGCTTTGCCATCAATTAGTAAATTATGTTTCGGTGGTTCTTTCGCCTTGTGTTTGCTCGGGATGATCAAAGGCTAAGTGGGGGGTAGTTGATGACGAGTCAACTTTAAACCTTTATTTATCTATATTTTTACCCCCGATTCTAGCTTAAATGGGATTTAAGTGGTTAATAATTAGTCGTCTCGTGCATAAATTACACCCGAACCGAGTTACGACTCATTATTATGTAATTAGCCATTTTATTATATTATTTGATATTACAAGCCTTGTTTTATAGTTTATTTATAGTGGGCTTGATTTGGAAGCAATTTAGCTGGATTTCGGAGTGGTTAAAAGCACCAAGACGGACCAGGGACAGACCAGGCGAAGCAGAGAATGGCCCAGGCGTATCCTCAGGCTCGCTGGCAGCGAGCCCTGCTCTGGCTGCCAGCGAGTTGGCTAAATTACCCCTGCTTCTCCAGACACATTTTCAATCTCGTTAGGGTTTAGGATTTACGAATTAGGTCGGCTGACGGCTACTCTAAGTCGGTTTACAGCCTATATAAACTCCCTTTTATTAGTCAATTTGTACATCGACTCATAACACAAATTATAAGTTTTTCAGAGCAGTTTTAGTACAAATTTCCAGCAGCAATAATGTGAGTTTTTTGTGTTCACTTGTTCTTTCTTATATGTTGTAATTAATCCCCCCAATTATTGTTTATCGTTTGAGGTTGTTCGTTCTTCACCGAACGATGTAGATCTAAGGATACGATATGAGGCAATGGGGATTCCTTGTCTATAAGGATCCATGATGTATAACATTTATATGATAAAAATTACGAGGTTTTATATACGTTATCGACTCTTTTTATATAAAATATAAGAAATTATAACGACAATCTTATAAAATATTAATAGTTATGAATAAATCTAAATACTATAAAAATCTAGTAAAAGTAATAAAAAGTTATAAATTTTGTACCGGGATAATAACCGGAGTGTCGTGTCAGATTTACGTGGGTATTTTTGGTATTTTATTTGCAGATCTTATGTAAAACAAGACCCCGAGTGACGACACTTTTTGAAGTAAAATCGTATCTTCTGAAGGAAGTAAGGACGTGCCACGAGATTTAAAGTTCAAGTGGATCAATGGTTCGTGACACCATTATCGAATTATATTTTCGACGAACAAATGGCCCATCAAAAATGCATTTTCTGAAGAAGAGTCCTGCATTGAAGTATAGATCTTTTCAAGAGCTTTCCAACGCTTCTTGAATTATGTCATTTGGAGATCCGAGCTCAAGTTATGATTTTATCAAGTTTCGGATTAGGTTATGGAATAAAAAGATACCCGGATCAATCCGGATTTACCTCGGATCGATCCGAGGGAACATAATGATTATCCAGCATGTGGTCCTGCAGAGAATAATCCTGGGATAAGATTTTTAATTCCCGGATCGATCCGGCCCTTTCTCGGATCGATCCGGCTTGGAAAACTTTGCCTATAAATAGAACAGCTTTGCAGGCATATAAAAGAGACCAATATATATTTTCTTAACCTCTTTTCATAGTAGTAGTATGTATATAGGCCTTATGCCATAAATAAAGTAGTATCGTTATAATGCTCGAGAAATTATCAGAAGATCAGTGTTGTTGAAGTCGTTGTAATATCCGGAAAAATACAGCTTCTGATTCAACAGTTGTAATCGGGTAAAACTTCTTAAGTATTTATGTTTGTTATGTTCGTTTTTATCTTTTTCGTTGTTATAATGTTTTTAGGCTAAATCTAATAACTAGCCAAAGTTATGTAATCGTTTTATTTCGACCTTTTCGGTAAAGGAATGATGTCTAAGTAAAATTGACTAAAATTGAGTTAATTGAATCTTTTTCTATTCTGTAACGTATTGATAATATTCGGATTGACGTAATTAACCAAGATGAATCGCACCATATAACCTAACGATGAAGCGATCGGAGAAGTTAGGATATGAGATAAAAGATAGAAAAACGGAGGGTAAAATTGGCCGTGCGAAAGCGTGACTACGGAATCCTATTTCTACCCGGGGGCGGATTTGTCTTGGGAAAGATAGATCTTATTAAAATTGTGCTCGAGATCGTAATAATGTTAAAATCAACGAGTTCAATTGAAACTAAAACCGGAAAGTTAAATCGATCCGCACGACAACCGGAGCCTTTTGAATAACATCGGCCATCGACAAATGGAATAACCTCTTTTATCCGGGGTAGATTTGTACTCGGTACTGTTCGGACTAAGCGAGATTAGCATGGGGCGGTTGTGGAGATTGAGCGATGACAATGACATATGACAATTTCATACGCTCGTGTGAGGAGGAATTGTTAACCTCAGGAGTGCACCGTTTCATTTACTCAATTGGACCTAAAATAAAAGGAAAGATCGAGCACATTCCGTCTATTGAAAAGATCGTATAAATCAATTATATAAACTTTGGCTAGTTCTATAAAATATATTGGTATCTATATATTTATATCTATATATATATTTTACAATCTATGTACATCTATATATATTTATATATCTATATATATTATATTAGAATAACTTTTAAATTACGCATTTATTTTATGTTAAGTAGAATAGTAGTGATCTTTGTTATAAAATTGCGGTTTAGATCCAGTTAATAACAGCTCTTTGGTGTTTAACCACACTTAGAAGAATTACCAAGTTCCCTGAGGATTCGACACTCTGACTCACCATACTAGCACTACAGTTTGACCCGATACACTTGTCGGTTAAGGGTAGTATTAGCAATAGAAAAGGCCACGTAAGCTTTACGGCGCCGTTGCCGGGGATCGTCGCTAATTTCTTTCTTTTGTGTCTATGGTTACTACTTGTATTAGCTCAAAATTCTCGAGAATAAGTAAACACTTTTCTTATCCCATTTCTATTTTAATTTTCGTCGGTACTTACCTTATAGGTAAGTTACCAATTTTTACTACTATCAATTTCGTATTTTCGTTAGTTGATGACCAGAAGTGGTAAGGCCCCACTCAATCCTTATAAGCCTGACATAAACACTTACGAAAGGTAGTTAAGAGTAGAGAGTAAACGCGGTCATACTAGTCAGGGAAATCTTGACGAATCATCTTCAAACAGAAATACGAGAATGGCTGAAATCAGTGATGAAACACCTGAACAAGGGCTGGAACATGCTCTAGGGCATGGACAGAACCTTGTTAACCCTAATAATAATAATAATAATAGAAATAATCAGAATCGGAACCAGAATAATCGTAATAACCCACCAAACCCGAGACTATACGTGATCAAACCATAAGAAGAAACCAGACTAATAATCCCATTCTTTTACCCAATGAAGGAGCGAATAATTTCGAAATTAAATCTCATCTTTTTGGTTTAATTGACGCAAGAGCCCAATTCCTAGGAGAGGATGATGAAGATCCACATCATCATCTCTATCTTTTGAAGAAGCTGTGCAATACGGCCAAAAGTCAAGGTGCTCGTAAGGAATTAACGAGGATGACTATGTTTCCTTTTTCTTTAAAAGGACGAGCCCGAGATTGGTTTATGTCTCTTCCACATCATTCACTTACTAGTTGGGAGGAGATTCAAGCTGAATTTACGAAACAATATTTCACTCTGGACGAAATTTGGAATTAAAAGTCGAGGTTGCTAACTTTAGACAAGGATGCGAAGAAACGCTCGGGAATGCACAGGAAAGATTTAAAAAGCTGTTAAGAGCTTGTCCCGACCATGGTTATTCCTTAGATATGCGAGATTCAACTTTTACGTCGTAAATTAAGGAAAGATTCACGTCTTGATGTAGATCATGCATGTGGTGGTTCTTTAATGATGAGTGAAGCTCAAATAGTTTACGATGCTATAGAAAAAATTTCCAAAAATAACAGAATGTGGGAAACCGGTTCTAGCACCAGAAAAGTAGCTTTTGCAGGAGAATGTACATCTAATACGGAAGTTCTAGCACATTTAGAAAATTTGAGTAGGAAATTTGATGGCCTACAATCTAACAAAAACCAAAGTTCAGAAAATAGTACACCAACTGAATACTCAAATCAGGATAACATGCCATTAGGGATTGAAGAACCAACAGGATATTCAAGAGAGGAGGTGAGTTTTCTTCAGCAGCATAGGAATTTGAACAATGCGTACTCAAACTCGTTTAATGCTATTAGAAGAGATCACCCTACTTATCGATGGTCGAAAACCCTAGTAAGCAAGGACAACCGCCATATCCGAGTTCCATATAGGAATATGAATAATAATCAAGTTTATCAAGAAAACACATCTAATCAGAATTTACAATCATTACCTAAATCCTATCCTCAACATACCACTCAAAGCATACCAGTAACTCAAAGTTCAACTCAACATGCAGAAGGAATTGAAAAATGGGAAAAACTAATGGAAAATATGATGGGTGTAGTATCTACTCAAGCTAAGAATATGGAAACAATGATGACTTCTATTGGTACAGTCTCTAAGGATCTGAGTACAATGAAAACATCTATGAGTGGACATGATACCAGAATGAGAACGATAGAAGCCTCATTAAGGAATATGGAAGATCATTTGAGTAGGGAAGGTGAACGTAACAACAATAGACCTCCTGGAGGATTACCAAGTAATACTTGAAAGAAATCCAAGAGAGGTAAATGTTGTAGTTACGAGAAGTAGGAAGCTCGGTGGAAGCAATGAAGTTGAAAACTTTGGGAATAATGAAGTAGAAGATGACTTAGATGGTAAGAATGATCAAACTAAAGATGAATTTGAATTCTTGATGAGGAAGAAGAAATTATAGAAAATTTCTTAAAAGGTAATAAAAGTTGAGAACACGAAAATGAAGGTGAAAAATGGGTAAAAATCCCTAGGATTTTGAAAGACCTATGGATAAAGATTTAAGGACTTTATTTAAGGAACATGTTAGAATAGATGAAGCTGGTAATAAGGATGAGAAACGGGAAGAACCGAAAGAGTACGAAGTAGAGATTGATTCGGGGAACAATTTAAAGGAAAAAATTCAAGAACACTGAAACATGGCGACTAAGTAATACTCAAAGGTTTAAGGAAAAAGGAAAAGAGAAATTGACTAAGGAGCAAAAGGTTATAGATTTATAATCTTTACCTTACCCACCTAAAGATCAAATTAATTAAAAAGATAAAAGCGATCATAAGTATGCTCGTTTCCTTGATACTTTTCGTCATATTCATGTTAATATCCCTGTTATCGAAGCTCTAATTAGTATGCTGCTTATGGAAAGTTTACGAAAGATATTTGTCAAACAAGAAAAAATTAGAGGAATATGAGAATATATGCCTAAATGAAGAATGTTACGCAATGCAACGGCATAAGTTACCACCTAAGCGAAAGATCCTGGAAGTTTTACGATTCCATGTGAAATTGGAGGATTTGTTTAAGTAGGTCTTATGTGATCTAGGAGCTAGTATAAATCTCATGTCTTATGAGGATTATAAAAAGCTAGGCATAGGAAAGCTTACTAAGGCGAAATGACTACGCAAATGGCGGATAGATCGATTAAGTACCACTAAAGGGATTATTAAGGACATATTGGTTAAAGTAGACAAATTCTATTTTCCAGTAGACTTTGTAGTTATGGAAATGGAAGAAGGTTATTCAGCACCTCTTATTCTAGGTCGTCCATTTCTAGCTACAGGAAGAACTTTAATCGATGTTCAGAAAGGAGAATTAATTTTGAGAGTCAATGAAGATGAAGTTGCTTTCAATATTTTCAAAGCTATGAACCATCCATATACATCACCAGAATCATGTTCTTTTATAGAAGATATTTATTCTGTCTATGATAATCAGTTACCAACTTTTGAAGACAGATTAGAAGAATGCTTAGCTTTGTCTATCTATAAAGAAGATGAGAAAGACACCGAAATGAAAGAGATAATCCTTTCTCTAGATAAAAGAAGTTTTACTTTTAAACCACCATGGCATAAGTATTTGGAGTTAGAACTAGAAGGACCAGTTCTTAAATCGTCAATAGAAGATCCGCCTAAGAATCTGGAATTGAAACCGCTACCTTTAAATCTGAAGTATGCTTTTCTTGAAACTGATAATCTATTACCGGTTATTATTTCATTATCTTTAAGCGAGCAACAAGAAGATCAATTACTTAGAATGTTAAGAAAGCATAAGAAAGCTTTTGGATGGACGATTGCCGATATTCGAGGTATTAGCCACGAGATTTGCGTTCATAAGATAATTCTGAAGGAAGATGCTAAACCTTGTATTCAACCGCAACGCCGCCTCAACCCAAATTTGCAGCTAATTGTTAAGAAAGAGGTCATTAAACTATTAGAAATGGGGATAATATTTCCCATATCAGATAGTGAATGGGTGAGTCCAACTCAAGTGGTACCAAAGAAAGGAGGTTTCACAGTGAAAGAGAATGAAAATAAGGAATGGATTCCGACAAGAGAGATTACAGGATATCGAATGTGCATTGATTATAGAAAACTAAATGATCATACTAAGAAAGATCATCATCCACTTCCATTCATAGTTCAGATGTTGGAACGTTTAAGTGGACATAGGTATTACTGTTTCTTAGATGGTTATTCAGGATATTTACAGATATTCATTGCGGCGGGAGATAGAGAAAAAACTACTTTCACTTGTCCTTATGGAACGTTTGCTTATAAAAGAATGCCGTTTGGTTTATGTAATGCACCGGCTACGTTTCAAAGATGTATGATGTCTATATTTTACGATATGGTTGAGAAATTCTTAGAAATTTTTATGGACGACTTTAGTGTTTACGGAGATTCTTTTGATGTTTGTTTGTCGCACTTAGAAAGAGTGTTACAACATTTGTGAAGATACCAATTTAGTACTAAGCGGGAAAAATTTCATCTAATGGTATCGAAGAAATTGTTTTAGGTCACGAGAATCTACGAAGAAGGTATCGAAGTTGATAAAGCTAAAGTCGACGTAATTGAAAAATTACCTCCACCGATTAATTTAACAATCCTAAGAGGATTTCTCGGACATGCGAGGATTTTATAGAAGGTTCATTGCTTGATTTCTCGAAAATAGCTAAGCCTCTAAGTCATTTACTTGAAAAGGAAGTACCTTTCAACTTTGATAGTAAATGTATGGAAGCCTTTCAGACCTTAAAAGCGAGGTTGACTACTGCACCAGTGCTAGTAGCACCAGATTGGAGTTTGCCGTTTGAGATTATGTGTGATGCGAGTGATTTAGTTTGTAGGAGCTGTTTTAGGTCAAAGATATAACAAAATTCTCAAAGCTATCTACTATGCTTCTCACACATTAAACGCGGCTCAATCCACACGCCCGGATACGGTATCCGGTGATCTATAGATGACTTTGGTATGATCGACAATCGTGTTTTTAGTAGATCTATATAATTGCTTTATGAATCTCTATTTTATCCGTTACGTGTGTAGAAATGCTAAGATTTAGGTTTTCGCCGCGTCAATTTAGCCACGTCTTTATGGTGTGATTGTCCAACTAAAATTTCTTGTCTTCGTAGGTATGGCTACGGTTACGTACGTTGCTTATGCTGCTTTAATTGGCGTATGATTAGGAAATACCAATATAGGGCTCTAGGTCGGCTCACGAATTGATCTTCCGGGACTTTCGGAGAGATCTTGGTACGTATAGTATTTGGGAATTGTCGACACCTAGTTATACGTAAATCGTAGATTAGCATGAGACCGTGCGGGTAATTGTTATTTGGACGAGGGCGATGCGATCATCTAGGAAGTACGCCTAACCACATGAATGTTTCTAGATGAGGAATATGGTTAATATCGGCATCCCCTAGTTTTGTAAGCGTGCGAGTTATATGAGATGGAGGCATACGAAGCGAAGTCACGTAATGGAGCACGGTGATCTAGATGGCATAACCGGAGCTAGATCTAGTTTAGGGGATGACTCCCGTAGCCAATATAAAAGAAATACGAATCGGATTAATAGTTATCGAGTCTAGCTTAATTATATAGAATCTACAGATCCAAACGATAACATAATAATTGAGGAGGTTAATTACGTTGTCTTTGTTGTGTTGTGTCGAGTCGAGTCCTTTATCTTTCTTGTCTTTCGTTGGTCATAGACCGCCTTTGTGTCCTTGATATGAATAATTAATTGTTTGTATATTAATGATCCACAATTGGGTCCACTGTGGGATCGACCTTGATTCGCTATAGCTATACTACAATGGACCTAGTCCTCTTGCTAGTTTTGGTTTATGGTGGTCAAGTATTTTCTTATCACTTGATTTGCGTCATCACTCACATGAGGAAATAATGTTTAGGAGGTGAAAAATCTGATTCAAAAGGTTAGGGAAACTGATTGGGTTTATTTTCCTTAAATAGGAGAAATCCCAATAATTAACCTAAATCCTTATTTCCTTAATTACCCTTACTAATCAGATTTTCTTTTCCTTAAAAATATACATATATTTTGAAATATATATATATAATAAAATACTTAACTCCGAATAAAAGGAATTGAACCCAATACTTCGTTTTCGCAAAATGACTCGTACGCCCTTTCCCGAAAATCGAGAATATTACAATGGTTTTATTTATTAATTTAATTTAATTTTTGTTTTCTTTTCCTTAATTCTGTGGAATACGAGTCTATTAGTCGGAAAGTGTTTGAAATTCAAGGTAAATAAATCAATTAAAGAAATGAGGAGACAACACAAGAAAAGTCACCCGTGTGGATTGTGCATTAACTTGCGATCTTATGCATTGCAAACGCATTATCGGGAGAGTCACTGCGAGGTTTTGAAGGCTTGCCACTAATGCTACATTATTGAGACGGACCTAGATGTGTAACACCATCATATTTAGTTATTGTAGTTTAGGATTATATAGTAGTGTGACAAGGTTAGCCCTCGATATATATTGGTTGAGACAATTAAAGACCGGTAGGTCTTTATGGGCTTCAAATTCCAATGAAATATGATAGTTCCCTTAAATCTTTAATGGGAAAAATTTTTGAAGTTGAAGTTGTGAATCACATGTTTTGTAGTTGTTGACATGAGGTAAGCAAACTAAGCACGGGGAGATTGTTTTAAACCATAGGAATTTGCATTCAAGCTTGCAAATATGATTGTACAAATGCGAGGCTCCATCATGTAAATGGGAGTATCAAGATTGCCATGTAGAAATACAATTTTTATGACACTTTGCCGAATAGACCATTGATTTGAGATGTATGAGATAAGACAACACAACTAGTAACCTGCTTAATGACCGGGCTAAAAATTACATTGTAATTCGTCTTGGTGATATCGATTAGCAATTACGCGAGCTTTAAAACATTTAAAATTTCCATTTGCATGCCGTTTTATGCGATATACCCATTTACATCCAAAAATATTAGCATCACACGAAGGTAGAACACATGGCCATGTTTTGGTTCGGGCTAAAGCATTTATTTCGTCAAACACAGCATCACGCCATTGTTTATGTTTGTCACGACCCATATTTTTTTTTTAACAAAATTGTTTTCAAAATAAAAAAATAAAGAGAGAAAAGAAAAGTAATTTGCAACATGTGGAATTCTACCACTCAATGCAATTAACTCCTATCAAGCATTTAACTCATATCCATCAACGTACACCCCTTTAGCTTCTAGGATTAAAAAAAAGTATTAATATATAGTATATCCCTTTATATACCAAAACTATTTTTTTACTAACCCACTTATTCCTTTTTTTTTACTCGAACGAACGTTACAAACCTCTCCTCCCCTACAGAATATTTTAGGTATCCATAGGTGTTCTTGGAGCAAACTTGATCAAAGGTAAATATCAATATCTCTTATTTTTCTTATGCTATTCCTAGCAAAATTATTAGTTTTAAAGATGATGCTAATAGGAGCCCTACCATCTTTGTAGGAAATACAAATTTCAATTACTTGTGTGTTGGGGCTAGGTTTTCGGGAAATAGGTTAAGGTAAAAAATTTAATATCAATTGTGTTTGATTACGAATTTTTATATTATTTTAGTCGAGTTTAGAAAATGTTTTTCTGGAAATGTGATTTGCTAAATTTTGTTTTTTTTTCTGGGCAAAATTTTGAGGATAATGATTGATTTTGTTTGAATTTTAATTATTTTATTTCATAAGAATTATTTATAAAATAAAAAAGAATAAGTGATTTGTTTTGTAATTAAAGCTGGGATAGAATACATCACTGCAACGCTACTATTTTTCTTTTTGCTTTGAACATTTCATTTGGACGCATCATCTTTGAAATTCACTTTCCATGTTTAATCCTTTTTGTTTTATTTTTTTTATATATTTTTTTTTGATAAGTTTTATGTTTAACTATATTTTAAGCTTTGTTTTTTTATGTATTAAAGATAAGTTATAGCAACTTTTGTCAAAGATTTACGGCGGTGGCAATCATAGAAATTTATTTCTTTAACCTTTGTTTTTAAAAGAAAAGTAGTCATCATTATCTATTAATTATATGTATTTCTTTCCTGGTAGTAATGTTTTGACCAAAAGTTTTGAAGAAGGAAATTGTAACGTACAGGAGGAGATGCTAAAATCTTTACTGAAGCCTTCGGATATATATATATATATATATATATATATATATATATATATATATATATATATATATATATATATATACGAGTGTGACGCCCGGTCCGGATACCGAGTACTTATCCGTCATGAACGCCCCGCATGCATATATTAACTTTTAATAAATCAAAATTAATATATACATAAGTCTCTCACAATCAATCAGAGTAAAAGCGGAATAAATTAAATCTAAAATCTTACTCGGAAAAGAAAGTCAAACGACAATCAAAATGATCACCAAGTCCTAAAATCTACGTCTAAGAAAACTGAAACGACAAAACAACGAAATAAATGTTGTTTGACTCATTACATCCCAATTGAAATGGAAACGGTACTAAGTCTATGTCTCAAAACTGAATGACTAAAAGTGCATAAAATAAATGTCCAAGTCATCGTAACTTTAGAGCTCAAGCGTCAACTCTATCAACTCCATCTCCATAACCAAAATCATCATCATCCTGTCAACCACCTTCTCGGGGTGGGAACAAAAGAGAGAAGAGGGGTAAGTACTTACGTACTTAGTAAAGGGTAGAAGAAACGGTTAAATGATATATATATATACATATGTATAACATACATGATAATATCTACAAACACTACCACATAGGTTGTATCAAAGGACAACTTGTGCATGGTGAGAATGCACCGAGACATATTAAGCACCTCCCGAGAGGGCATGGACTTAGGTCTCCATGTGGGAAGTTACACGTTGTCCACTTGACACATAACTTAAAAGGGTTGCAAGATTCTCGTGCTTCAATTTAGAAACGTGCCTTACCAATGATATTGACGTTTTAGCTTTTAGACAACCACGTATTTATTTACGAGTTAAGTTCTAACCACGATTCATTCACATAAAAAGGCTTCCTAAGGACTTAGTCCTAGACATTCTAATTACACTACCTAGCACATTGTAAAAGAATCATTGACTACTAAGGCAATGTCCCACTGAAGCCTAAACAATGCCTTCCGGTGCTCCCACCTTCTCCCCATGAGAGGGTCTTAGTTGTGGTGCGATTTGATACCAAGGCTACCGGAAGTCGATGTTAGACATTGTCAATTAACATATGATGTCTCATAAAGACATGCATACCAAACCATAATACATGGAATAATAATTAGGTAAATAAACACCATCGTTCCATATTATTATTATTATTATTATTATTATTATTATCCCTTTTTTTCTTTTGTTAAGGAGGACCGCCGACATATACACGAGAATTAAAACCGGGACCGGGACCCGTTCCTACCAAGCAATTATAGTATAATAATATTCACATTAATTAATAAGCTTGTTTACAAGTAGAACGACGCTATCGAAGCCGTCCGAACATGAACGACAATTAATTTGCAAAGCACATTATATTATGGTTCCGATCGATGCGTTAACAATTTATTATCTTGATTAACAATAGCACATCAACACACCGATTGAAGAATACCCCCTTACCTTGTCCATGACTTTTATGACGCTGACTCTTCACAAAATTGACAACAATAACTCCATTGAAATCCATTTCCAAGGTCCCGGTAATTTATCCATGATTCAGAACAAAAAACGGTGTATTGATTGATCTTGTTCCCTAAATAAAGGCAAACAGCCCAAACTATTTACCAAACACATACATACTCATTTACTCCTTAATATCAATTCCTATGTTGTTCTGCCGGTCGAATTATTAACTTTTCTTCTCAAAGGCGCCTTTACGCATATACCAATTATTATAAAATTTGTAATATACAAACCAATCATGCCATTTTGTTTCTAATATCCCGCGGCATCCCATCATGTGCATACGTATGCTTATTGACCCAATTTTTTGTAATTCATTTTCGTTGTTCCCTTGATAATATATTATAGCGACCATATGCTATCTCCGTACCAAAAACCCAAGAATTCATCAAACGGTTAAAATTCTAAACTAGAGTTAAAAAAATACTTACGAAATATCAAATCGTTGTTATGGAAACGTCCGTCTTCTCGCGGTGATCACTTCCTTCTACCATCGTTTGCACAAATATTCAACGGATCAGCCCCGGATTGAGAGATTGCGTTCTTCCCCTTTTTCCTCAACAGCTTGTCGCCCCTTTCTCCAAAATCGAGAAGATTGAACGTAAAACTAATTCGATTAATTAGGAGTTATTCCCCTTTTATACTCCTTAATTAATATCTCTTTTATAATCAATTAAAATCCTTTTTAATTAATCTTCTAGGTCTAATAATAAAATGGAAAAATAATTATATTTCTTCTTTTACAATTATACCCTTCTTGGATTTTCGGGGTTTTACATTCCTCCCCCTTAAGAAAAGTTTTGTCCTCGGCTTGGACATAACTTGGGGGGTACTTGAACTTTGGAACATCACAAAGCGCCTCGTCTTCTAACCTCGTGTCGTCTGCCGGTGTGTGACGGCCTCATTTGAACCAAGACTAGTTGCACGTCTTCCTTCTTAACTTTCTTCATCTTCCGCTCTAAAGTTCACTTGATTCTTCCGTGTAGGTTAAGATCTCTTCAACCGTTTCAAGGTCAATGCATGCTTCCATAACAATGTCGGTTAAGCATCCCTTATCATTGGCACATGGGGGCATCATGTACCCGTGAAAGGGTTTCTAGTGACTCCCAAACGGACAAGCTAAAGGTCCAAATTTAGCCAAGATCACGTAAGGGCCATCGTAACATGGGCTTAGTTGTAAGTCTCCTGGAGCCGTCCTTCACTTAATGGGAAAGTCTCTAGATGCACTTTATCTTCGACTTCACATTCTAACAATCTTCTTCTTCTATCTTCCGAGACTCTTTTACTGTCTTGAGCCATCTCGAGGCGCCACGGTGCACTTCGGATCTTTTCGTTGGCTTCTTGTGTCCACTTTGGTCTTGTATTACGTCATGTTCTACTTCATCCCAAAAAAAGCTGACGTTCTACGCTTTATTCCACACATGTAAAGTCCCGTATCGGTAAATAAGAGAATGCTCACCCCCATTATAAGTGTGAGACATAAAGGTCTTGTCAACCCGGGTTAGCCACTTTTAGACCAAGCGAGAACGGCGGTCTAAGCGATTGACCGCACATTTATGACTCATTTAGCGCTACCGGACCCGAGTGCAGGGGGCGTTACAACCTAGTTCATTCACATATAAGGCTCCTTAGGGACTTAGTCCTAGACATCTATTTACGATACCTAACACGTTGTAAAAGGAATCATTGACTACTAAGTCAATGGCCCGCAAGCACTAAACAACGCCTTACGGTGCTCACCTTCTCCCCGTAGAGGGTCTCGGTTGTGGTGCGATTTGATACTAAGGCTACGAGGAAGTCGATGTTAGACATTGTCAATTAACATATAATGTTCCAACGAACACACAAGCCACATCTTATCGTATATTACACATAAAAGCACAAAATCATTATTATTTCTGAAACAAAATGGAATAAAACAATTAAAACAAAAATCCCCTTTGTTTCTTTTTTTTTTCTTCTCTCGCATGAAAAAAACATACAGTGTTCTTTTAGCTTATTTTAATCATTGCTTTTTTTTGGTATGCATATCCCTTCCCCTTTTTAACCATTCGAAAGGATTGCATGAGTGCATGTTGCTCCCTTTTCTTTTATTATTATTATTATTATTATATAGCCTTCAGAATACACATGAGTATAGGCTTCATCACCCCTCTGTTGTCTTTTTTTTTTCGACAGCTACATAACAGAACCCAAACATATATATATATATATATATATATATATATATATATATATATATATATATATATATATCTGAAAACGAAACATTTACCACACCAACAGGAAGCAATTAAATAATTAAAACAAATAATAGCACAATTAAAATACGGTTGAATACCCCCTTACCTTGCTATTGATAGAAATTTGATCCAAAATCAAACCAAAACACAAATTCCAAAAACTGTGATTTTCCTTCGATTCTACGAACAATCTACAAACCCAATGTACAAACTACGATTACTAGGCAATTGTAAACAACTCATTACGTCTAATTTGCAAGAATTAACAAGAACGATCGATTATCTAACTAGGGATGAAAGACGAGAACTTGCGATTCGGAAGATGTTGATATCAAAACGATCCTTGCGGTGAGAGGATTATCTTTCTCTACTGCGGTCTGTTCAAACAAGCAACGGATTAGCCCGAAAATTGAAGTTCTCCTTCTTCTTCACTTTTATTCTCCAACACAGAATATCCTTTTTTTTTTTTTTTGTGAAAGCTGCATCGACTAAGAGAGGAATTAGGGTGGGGGGTTTTACTTATAATAATTAAAAATCCTTTTTAATTGTTATTTCCTTAATTAATTCCCTCTATTAATTATAATTAGGATAGTAAAAAAAAGAATTATTTCCTTAAATCTGTTTTTACTACTTTACCCTTTCTCGAATTTTAGGGGCGTTACATCCCTCCCTGCTTAACAAAAGTTTCGTACTCGAAGCGAACATTCCTGGGAGGTTCTTGAAGTTTGGAAACTCATCCATCATGTCATCTTCTTTCTCTCCCGTATTTGCCTCTTACGGTGTATGGTTACTCCGTTGAACCAACACTAGTTGAACATCTTCACCTTTGGCTTGCTTTACTTTCCGTTCCAAGATACCTAGTAGGTTCTTCTTGGTAAGTTAGGTCCTCTTCAACCATTTAGATGGCAACTTTTTCTTCCGTATCAATATCGGTCAAACATTTCTTTAGCATTGACACATGAAAGACGTTATGAACTCTTGACAAGAACTACGGCAATTCCAAACGATAAGCTAA